>JAJIBD010006168.1:0-120000 GCA_021461705.1 Cryptotis parvus
AAATTAATAAACAAATTGCTCAATGATTCAGCAAATTGACATCAGGGCATTTCTCTAAAGAGAAAAAGACAAAAACACCAACTCAAAAAGGCATCAGTAGGCCCAGATTTTCCAAAGCATTAATTACAATAAGCAACATATGAAAATATCCTGTCTTCATCCACAGAGCTAAGAATAAGATAAAGTATAAGTTAAATACACAACTGGAGTATTACTAAGCCATAAAATAAATCCTGATATTTATAACAAACCTGAATGGAATTGTAAGGGATTAAACTAAGCCAAATAAGGCACAGCACAAGAGACTAATTCATTGTAATCTCACATAGAGAAGGATTTGAAAGAAAAATAATGACCTCAATAATTCAAATAAGAGATTGGTGGTCATCAAAAGTGGAACTTAGCAGGCAAAATGGGTGAAACTGGAAAAGTGGTATAATTTTCTAATAAAAATAAACCACAGATATAATGGGCAGTCTAGTGGCTGTCAATAATGTTGCATTGCAAAATTTCTAATAGAGTTATTTTTGGTGATTGTGAACCCAAAGAGAGATGAGCCACATCTATCAGTGCTAGGGGTGAACATGTGGTGCCAGGGATAGAAACCATTTAAGCTACTTTTTGACTCTAAAAGAGTAAATCTTAGAAGATCTGATCACAAGAAAGATATTGTATGACTATTAACCAGAATAAGAGACTTTACCTACTTTAACCTAAAGACAAAAACTTACACTGACACAAGAATTCTTAGTAGCAATAACTGGGGTCAGAATGGTTTAAGAACCATTTCCTAAGAACCCTGAATTTTATAGCATTTCATCCAAAGTTAAAAATACTTCAGAAATTAACAAAAATTATTTTAGTACCTAATCTCCCTCTATTTCCTCCCTTCTACCTGCTGCCAATAACCCTCTTGACCAACTTCCATCTAGAACTGAAAACTCTGTGGCTGCATTGTAAGTCATTAGGATTGTGGAGAAGATTGAACGTAGACTTTAGTAAATGGAAGATGCCAAGTACCTTCTGTTTCCAATTCATGTACTATCATGTACCCACACAAAATAATAAGTGTGGTAGAAATCATGGCATCTACACTATTTTGTACCTGGACTTCATAAGCATCCAAATAAATAATCACTGTCTTCCCATTCATCATCGATATGCTCGAGCGGGCACCAAATAAATAAAGTGAACAATGAATTATGACCTCATAGAACAAACTGATAATATACATTTAACTAGAAAAGGGGTCATTTTTAAAGGCATTAGATAGTGTATAAAAAGTGTGAAATAATGGAATTTTCAATCAAAATTTTGTGACCATTCTTTAAAGAACTTATCCAGGCAAAACTCATCAGTAGACACTATGATTAGTGAGTAATACTGTTTAGATATGAGATATTTTCATAGTTAAAAACTATAGCTTCATTTTGGGGTTTATTTTTGTTTGTTTTTGCTTTATTTAGGGGGAACATCTGATAGTGTTCAGGGGGTTACTTCTGACTTTGCACTCATAAATTACTGCATACTGGCTTAGAGGACCATATAGGACATTAGGGTATTTAACTCAGGGAATAGGGACATAAGGGTGTTCAACCATGTGCAAGGCTCTATCCTATCAGTATGCTATAAACAAACCCTCTATACTATCACTTTGGCCTGTGAAACTATAGCTTCTTCAATTGTCTTTAAATTATGAAAGAAAAACACTAACTTTAAATCAAAAAAAGGTTGCAGGTGTTATGTTCATAGCAGCATTATTCACAATAGTCAGCATCTGGAAGCAACCAGAGTGCCCGAAAATCGATAACTGGATAACGAAGCTTTGGTACATCTACACAATGGAATACTATGCAGCTGTCAGGAAAAATTAAGTTATAAAATTTGCCTATAAATGGATGGACATGGAGAAGATTATGCTGAGCAAAATTAGCCAGAAGGAGAGAGACAGATACAGAATGACTGCATTTATCTGCATAACATAAATATATATGTACATATTATGATACCAATATCCAAGGTCAAGTGAAACATATATCAGGAGGTCTTGTCAAAGGTGGAAATTATCACAAACGTGTGGGAGTCAGATGCTAGGTAAGAAATCAAATGGAACAGTGTGCTAACAATTGTTGAGGGTGCTAATGCCAACCTAGAACTGAGCATTAAATAGAGGCAAAAAGATACACATGACAATCCTTTAATGTATGTTCTGTAATCCATAGTCTGGAAGGGAAGGAAAAGAGAAAGAGAGAGAAAGGGAAAGAAATAAAGAACCTGCCATGGAGGAGCCTGGGGGAGGGGGAGGGAACTGGGGACGTTGGTGGTGGGAGATGGGCACTGGTGGAGGGATGGGTGCTGGAACACTGTATGACCAAAACCCAAATATGAACTTTTTAATTGTATATCTTTGTAATTGTAAAAATAAAAAAAAATTTAAAAAAGGTGTTACACTTAAACCTGGTGATCAATGTTAATAGGAATTACAGACTTCCCAAATGACATACCAAGGACTCATCCTCTAAGAAAAAATGGTTAATTCACATCAAATTTAAGTGAACCTGAAACAAATTCAAACTGAGAGATCAACTAAGAAAATTAATTTACTTGTACCCTTCAAAATTTGTCAGTTCCACAAAAATAGCAATGAGTCTAGTTTTCTATTTAATGAGACTAGAGACATGACAATGAAATGCAATGTATCATCTTGGAATATAATTTATATTAAAAAATTCTCTCAATAGCTTAATCGTTTAGTAGACAAATGTGAGTAGGTGCTTTAGATTGAGTTCATTAAAAACTGCTAAATGTTCAGTTGATCATGGTACTGAAATTATAGATATATGAAGAAGTGATCATCAATGTCAAAAGAGGGGTTCGGCAGGGTGATACCATTTCACCAAAACTCTTCAGCGCCACCCTTGAGAACATCTTGCAACAATTAGAATGGGAAGAAAAGGGAGTAAAGATAGACAATTGGCAACTAAACCACCTCTGCTTCGCTGATGACATCGTTCTAATAACACCAAACATTAGCCAAGCAGCACAAATGCTGGCTGACTTCGACTGAGAATGTGGAAAGATAGGTCTACGGCTGAATCTCAGCAAAACTATGTTCATGAAAAATGAACTAGTTCCAGAGTGAACTAGTTCCATTCACTCTCAATGGAACAAACATCTCTGAATGCAGCAGTTATGTGTACCTAGGTTGAGAAGTCAACATGATGAACGACCTAAAACCTGAGCTGCACAGGAGGAAGAGAGCAGCATTGAATGCCTTCAAGAGCATCGAAGAAATATCTAAAAGGACAAAGAACCTCCGGCTCCAGGCACATCTCTTTGATGCCACTGTTCTCCCCTGCATTAACATACGCCTCAGAGACCTGGGCCCTAGAAAGCAGGATGAGAATGTTATTCGGGTCTCCCAAAGAGGAATCAAAAGAGCTATGTTTGGAATATCTGCCTCACTCAAGTGAGAGAAGTAATCTGGAGATCTGACCTCCATCAAAGTTCCAGAGTCAGGGATGCTGTCTCATTTGCAAAGGCATCGAAAATCAGATGGGCTGGACATGTAATGCGATTTGGAGACAACCTCTGGACTAGAGCTGTTACTGACTGGATCCTATGGGACGTCAAAAGACCAAGTGGCCGCCCACCTACATGTTGGTCAGACTTCTTCATCAAGACCCTGAACGAACTGTTTGAGGCTCTTCATATTCCTGAAGCAACCAGATGCCATTGGGCTACACTGGCATGTGATAGGGTCAAATGTAAATGTTACTGGTGTCCGCTCGAGCAAATTGATGAATAACAAGATGTCAAGTGATCAAGTGAAGTGATATTTTCCATGCTTACAAATTTATGACTCATTATAAATTAAATTTACAGAAGTAGGAAGCTTCCTATTTCCTTTTTCTATATTCCTCTTTTCTTATGTGTGCCAGAATATGAAAAAAGACAAATTATAGCACTAGAACTTCTTTGTCTACTTCAGTTGTGTGTGTTAGTCTCATATGCAAATCTATAAGAAACTTCTGTTATATAAAACAGGAAAGATAACTTTTAACGTAACAAAAATAGTAAGAAAGAAAGTTTGTTTATATCTTATCTAGGTTTATTTAGGTTTATTTAGGACTCTTGCACTGGCAAAAATCTAATGCAAATTTGTGGGATCACATGAAACACCTGTAGAAGAATGATAGTTTTCAAGTATCATTTAATCTCGACTCTTGTCACCTGGGTTGCTCTGCTCTGTTTGTCCTCATTCCAGCCTTCCCCATGGCTGCACAATCAATTATTATTATCAAGATGCTGGACAACATGTCCTGGATGCACAGTAGACTGGAGACAGAGTCACTCCTGAAGTTAAATGCTTCATTCTGCTAACTAGAAGCTTTATTTTTATATCCTTGTTTTTTTTCTAGTTTGGAGGCCACACCCAGCAGTGTTGGAGATTAACCTGAGCCTCTTGCCACTGAGATATCCATCCAGACCTAGAATAACATTAATAGTCCTATTTTGTTATTTTAGGTTTAGGGGAATTTGGCCACCACCAGTAGTACTAGAGGCTACTCCTGGCTCTGTGTTCAAGGTCCCTCCCTGTGTATGCTGAGGGACATAGAGTATGCCAGGAGTTGAACTCAAGTCAGCTGCAATTAACAAGACCTTGTTCTATCTATTTTTTGAAGTGTATTGGAAGACCACAGATATGCTCACGGCTTGTTCCTGACAGAGCCTGGCCCACCATAGGTGATGTTGGGGATCAAACCAGGTCAGCCACATGCAAGGATATATATATTCTTTTTTAAAGGATTATCCAGAATGGATTTTAGAACTAAGTAGGGCCTGGAGAGAGAATACAGGAGTTAAGGCATATCACATATCATACATGCAGCCAATTGTTGCTCAATCTCTGCCATCAACATGGTTCCAAGCACCACTGAGTGCAGCCCTGAAGGCCCCCTGTACTGCCACAATTGGCAAGGTAATCCCCAGCACTGCAGGACCTAAATCCTGTGACCCTCACATGGAATTGCCAGCCCACTTATTTGACAGCCATCAGAAAAATGGAGGGGGGCCCTATGGACTTCGTGAGCACCACTTGGAAGCCATCCCCAAAATTAAACAATAATTTGGAAGCACTATTAAAGCTGGGAGTGAAATGTTACAGAGACCACTTGGCAGCAATATAATGCATGATGTGTGTAATATACATCACAATGTTCTCTTTAATGACTGTATAAAGACTAAAGAGTTTATTTCAAGGGATATAAGAAACACCCAAACATTGATTTAGATCTTTCAGCTTTCAACTTGGATCATTCATGTTTGAAGTATTTATTGATTGAAAAGGTTTCATTCATCATATTCGTTATTTTTCTATTCATTTCCTTATTCTTTCTTCATATTTTTTACAAATTTAGATCTTGTTGAGAAGTTAGATATGTCAACCTCTTCCTACCCTTTACTTCATTAGTAGAGATTAAATATTTCCCTTGAGTTAAACTTGGAAATATCTTTAATATATATTTTTCTAATTCATATACAAACTAGCCAACATCTTTGAGCAACACAGTTGGCATTAAAAAATAAACTAAAATTTAATTTCTGACATCCTAATATGAATGGCCTCCTCAACTTCTTCAACAGCCTAAAACCTTACAACTTATTTAAAATGGTTATATTGCCAGGAAAATCCCTTCCTCGAGAAGTGGTAGTATATAACATTAAAGACAAGATGATGGGGTGGATGGGGCGGGACAGAATGGAGGCAAATATAACTATTAATTGCTAAAATAGACTGGAATTTATGTGTCATGGAAGGACAAAGGGGGGTTGTGCTCAGTCAATTAAGCATGATGGCACATATGTCCTCAGGCTCTGTATGTGCATTTCTGTTTAATAATAAACCTCATCCATCAATGTGCAGAAATATCCCATAACCAGTTTATGCCATACACTAACAACCCAATTTACCCGAAGCTTATATTTAGCAAACACTAAGGTTTGTTTTAGAAAGGTTAATTTTAGATTTGATTGGCAAGTCAATTGAATTTTTGTGCAAGATGTAGGTAAAGAGAGAATTTACAGTTCATAGTTAATGGGAGGGAGAGAGAGAGAGAGAGAGAGAGAGAGAGAGAGAGAGAGAGAGAGAGAGAGAGAGAGTCTCAAAGCAATGCTTGGCACAGTTCCAAAAGTAACAATATTTTCTAAGGATAAGTTATCTGCTGCAGTGTAATTTCTATCTGATACCACAAGTTTACACCTGGAACACAAACAAGTGTAAGATTGTGCAGAGACGGAAAGATTATCATATCCAATGCAACGGACACTCTGAACTTACACATTATAAGTGCCAATTATCAGACCAGGCAATTTACCATGATTTAGAGTCATGTTATCAAAGTTTTACTTCAAAGATGTATTTTGAGTCTCATTTTATGGATAAGAACCCTAGAATTGAAGGAAGTTGGATAACTGACTCTGATCCTATCTTAGGAGATTCCATCTAGTGTCATGATATGAACCACTTAATTCAAAATACCAAAGTCTGATCCTTTTATTACTACAAATAATCTAGTACTACTTTCTCTATAATTTAGTAATCCTTTCATAAAAACAGTTATAAAGCATTCCTATGGGGACAAGAATAGACTCTAGGAATATAAAAGAGAAATTTCAGTATAGATTTAAAAGACACTTTGATAACTCTGGGGCTGTGACTGAGGGAGAGAAGAAGCAGTAGTTAAACCCAAAGAACTATTGTCATTCAAGCCACTATTCTAATTGCAAAGCAATGTCAATACAGCCTTGCAGGGTTGAGCTTCCTTACTGTTCATGGCATTCCATTCCATTTCTTTTTCTAAGAACAAGAAATCATGCATGTTCAATAGCTCCATGCGAAGTCAAACTTTAATCAGCCAACCACAGAGAGTTCACCAATGTACAGGGGCTCATTATTCATCCCCCTGAGGAGCAGCTACCCAAGGATGAGTTACTGATTAAATATTTACTGTCAGTAAAATAGGCAGCACACAAAAAAGAAAATACTTCCCTCTCTTAAATGCCCCAAAAATTATATTGTAGGCAGCCAATCAGTCTCGGGAGCAACAACATCCAAGACCCTCCTAAAAGGTACTAAAATGTAAAACAGACTGCATCTCCCACCCACTCCTTACCAGGCACTATTTCCAAGACATTCTTGTCTGAATTTCAGAATTATTGTAAAGCAAAACTCACCAGCAAGGAAAAAGAAGGGATGTTATAAATGATTTGCCATACTATTCATTCAAGGTGAACCTGATTTACTGTCTGAGGTGTTCTGACCAGGAAAACTGGGAACTGACGCTCTTTTAGGACAATCGACTCATTGTGGAACCAAATTTAATGTTCCCTCTACCACTCATCCCCAAAGAAACAAAACACAAGCTAATATATTAGGGCTAGTCTATAAACAAGTGTAAATTAGACCAAGATAAATGCACGAAAGGAGACAGGATGGGTTGAAGTGATAATACAGTGGATAGAGTGTTTGACTTGCATACAGATAATACCATCACCACCTATGGTCATCCAAGCCCTGTAGGAGTGGTCTCAGAGTGCAAAACCTAGGAGTAAACCCTGAGCACAGAAAGGTGACCCAAAATAAAATAAGCAAAAAAAAATATATATATATATATATAATATTTTCATATGAATTCCTTAAACACACTGCTGCCATTTCAGGCTTAGATATCAAATAGTGGTTCTATATATGCAAATGAACGCCCCAGAATTCCAGCCAAGACAGAGCTGACATAGAACTGACATGAGGAAACTCACAGCATATGGAACATGAAGATTCTAAATCAGGCATACATGCAGTAGGTTAGCTGATGAGAAATTGATCCTATTGGGATCTTGACCTCTTTGTATAAACCCATAATCTACACTGGAAAGAGTGTATGAATTATGCCACATACTTAGATCTCTGGGAGCTCAGGTAATACCAAGAGCTCAACTTTAATGATTGTATCCATATGCTACTGTATTTTATCACATAATGATCTTCCCTAAAATTCCAAAATTGTTTTATAACCTTTCATCATGTAATTGTTGCTTTGTATAATTCTGTTCCACATGTCACTTAAAAGGAAAACAAATAGAGGGCTAGAGAAATAGTACAGTGGACAGGACACTTGCCCTGCATGCACCTAATCGGGGTTCAAACTGTTGTACTGCTTATGACTTCTCAAACCTTCCAGGAGTGTTCGCTGAGCACATAAACAGAAGTGACTCCTAAGCACTATGGATACCCCACAAAAATATCAGATATTGTTATGGGTATCCATAGTTATATATATAGAGAGAGCGAATATATATACATATATAAATATATATATTTATATATTCACCAGGGGCACATGGATGCACATTTTTCTTCTTGTGCACAAATGAGCTCAGAGGCTAGAATTCCCAGTTCCTGGGCATTGGGCAAACAAACCACATACAGAGCACTTGCACCCTTTCTGTGAGTGAATGATGGATAGTATTACCCATTGATCCCCACTGAAAATACGAAACACCCTTGGAACGTAGAACTCATCCATGCACTTGGGTAACTAAGAGTTGGTGTCTTGAATCCAGCGTAAAAAAAAATTCTTTAAAAAGAGTGGAGTGCAAAATGTACTGGGTAGATCTTCCAACAATGTCTGTAGTGGAAAGAACTAAACATCTTGTATGAGTGGTGCTGAAGCCGGTTTATCAGAAAATGGAACTCATGACAGTAACAGAGTTAACCTAGAGTATTTCAAGCCCAGGAATGCTTGAGCCTAAGACACAGGTACACCCAGCAGAGCAGAAACCAGCTTTTTCCAGTTGCGCCGGCCACTATGCGGCCGCACAATATACATCAAAATTACCATAAATATTCTACCCACCCCTCTGAGAGAGACCCACATAGTAATGAGAATATAGCGCCCGCATGGCAGAGCCTGGCAAGCTGTCCAATGCGTGTTCCATATGCCAAATCCAATAACAGAAATGTTTATTTTCCTGACCCCGAAAGAGCACTTAATACGGCAGCAGTAAGAAAGGCAAAAAAGCAGTGCCTGATAAAATTTCATGGCCATCCTAGGCTGCCAAAAAGAAGAAGGACTAAAATGACTGTCTGTAATTTCAATGCACATACGCTGGCATCGGAAGCATATATTGAGGATCTGATGCTGCAAGCACAAAAGATCAAGTACGACATCATTGGTCTGACTGAGACGAGGAGGTGTCAGTTGCATCATTCTGTATTTGACCCGGAGAAGAATTGTTCCTTGGAACATGCAACGAAAAAGGCGTCGGTGGCGTGAGTTTCCTTGTCAACACGAACATGGCCGTCAACATCGATTCATTTGAATGCCTAACAAACCGAATAAGATGATTACACTTGACGATTACTCATATCTCTCCCACTTGAAAGGATGTGGCCCACTGCCAGCAATTTCTATCTTCATTGTCTACACACCAACATCCACATACAAAGAAGATGAAATTGAGAAATTCTACATGGAATTGGAGGAGTTCTATAAAAATGATCACACCTTCTACAAGATCATAGTTGGTGATTTTAATGCCAAGATAGGACCAAGAAGATCGGCTGAAGAACTCCACATCGGGACCCATGGCCTAGAATGGAACGAACAGGATGAGAGACTATCTGAGTTCGTCATGTCCACCAAGACCATTCATGGGAACTCACAGTTCCAGAAGGCTGAAGCGAAACATTGGACATGGGAATCTCCTGGCAGACAGTTCCACAATGAAATTGACCACATCATCTTCAATCGATGGTTTTGTCTGACCGATGTAGCTGTCGTCCCCAAATTCCAAATAGGATCGAACCACCATCTCCTTCGTGCAAAAATTCTACTTCCCGCAACGGGGAGAAAAGTGTGCAAAGTTTAAGAAGAGAACTCCCAGAATGACCACCAACTGGGAACTCTTTGGCACCATTGCAGCAACATGGGAAGATACCATCACTGACGACATCGATGAAGAATACAAACAACTGGTTCCGCACCTCCATAATTGTGCGAAAAATGCTGAGAGAGAGAAAGACACAAAAGGATGCTTGTCTTCAGAAACTCTTGAGCTCATCTGCCAACTTGGCAAGGCGGGAGCCTCAGGAGACCAAATGCTAACGTCCAAGCTTGCTAAATGGTGCAGAGAAGCGATAAAAGAAGACCTCAAAGTCAGAAGAGCAGACATACTGGAAGATGCAGCAGAAGCTGGGAAAAGCATTCGCACTGCCCGCCTGTCCTTCGCCAACTATAAGACAAAGATGACTGCCCTCCGACGCCCTGATGGATCTATCACATCTTCCAGAAAGGCAATGAAGAAGATTACCCAGGACTTCTACTCATATCTCTTTGATAGCCACATCCACCTGCCCACATACCGAATTCCACAGGATGGATATGTCATTCCCAACATTCTCCCTTCTGAAATCCGACATGCCATCTCGTCGGTAAAGAAGGGAATAGCACCAGGCGCAGACAAAGTCAGACCCGAACACCTGAAGAATCTGCCGTCGGTACTCATCAATACACTAGCTTGGCTCTTCACACGCTACCTTTCCGAATGCAAGGTGCCCTCTCAATGGAAAACCAGCAGGACAGTTCTACTGTTCAAGAAGGGAGACATTCACGACATCAGCAACTATCGCCCCATCTGCCTGTTGTCTGTCTTCTACAAGCTGTTTACATGAGTCATCCTGAACAGGATTAGCAGAACACTAGATGAAAAGACAACCATGCGAGCAAGCAGGCTTCCGGAAAGGATTCAGCACAATTGACCATATCCACACAGTACCTAAGCTCATCAAGGTTTGTAGGGAGTACAAGATGCCGCTCTGTCTCATGTTCATTAATTTACAGAAAGCCTTTGATTCTGTGGAGATTGAAGCAGTCATCGAAGCTCTAGCCAAAAAGGGTGTTCAAACCCAATAAATCAAGATCCTATGTGACCTGTATTACGGATTCACCACCAGGATCTCACCATTCTACAAAGAAGTGATCATTAATGTAAAAAGAGGGGTTCGACAGGGTGATACCATTTCACCAAAACTCTTCAGCGCCACCCTCGAGAACATCATGCGACAATTAGAATGGGAAGGAATGGGAGTGAAGATAGATGTTCGGCAACTACACCACCTCCGCTTCACTGATGACATCGTTTTACTAACACCAAACATTAGCCAAGCGGCACAAATGCTGGCTGACTTTGACCGAGAATGTGGAAAGATAGGTCTACAGCTGAATCTAAAGAAAACCATGTTTATGAAGAATGAACTAGTTCCAGAGGCCCCATTCACTCTCAATGGAACAAACATCTCTGAATGCAGCAGTTATGTGTACCTAGGTCGAGAAGTCAACATGATGAACGACCTAAAACCTGAGCTGCGCAGGAGGAAGAGAGCGGCATGGAATGCCTTCAAAGGCATCAAAGAAATAGCTAAAAGGACAAAGAACCTCCGGCTCTGGGCACATCTCTTTGACTCCACTGTTCTCCCTGCATTAACATATGCCTCAGAGACCTGGGCCCTACGAAAGCAGGATGAGAATGCTATTTGGGTCTCCCAGAGAGGAATCAAAAGAGCTATGCTTGTAATATCAGGCCTCACTCAAGTGAGAGAAGGAATCGGAGTTCTGACCTCCGTCGCTATTCCAGAATCAGGGACACTGTCTTGTTTGCCAAGGCATCGAAAATCAGATGGGCTGGACATGTAATGCAATTTGGAGACAACCGCTGGGCTAGAGCCATTACCGACTGGATCCCACAGGATGTCAAAAGATCAAGTGGCCGCCCACCTACAAGATGGTCAGACTTCCATCTTGTCAAGACCCTGAAGGAACGGTTTGAGGCTCTTCATATTCCTGAATCAACCAGATGCCATTGGGCTACATTGGCACATGATAGGGTCCAATGGAAATGTTACTGGCGCCCGCTCGAGCAAATCGATGAATAACGGGATTCAAGTGATTCAAGTGACAGTAACAGAATTTTCAGACACAGAAGACTAAATTTTTGTAAGTCCTTTTTCTGCAGCAATACAATAAAATTTCTCAAATGTGCTAATTCAACTATGATGCACAAATCAATAACAACATAGGTCCATATTTTCAGACTGGAAAAATATTTACTAAACTGTCACTCAAAAATGATGTGTGCCAACTAGTACTATTTTGATATTACCATACAGTTATCTACACAATATTCAGTTTTTAATATAAAGTTACCTACAAAATATTCATTGTACACAAAACACCAGACATAGTTTAATAAAATTAGCTATTTTGAAGTAATATTGGCACAGTTTATTCCAAAAGCTTCACATAGTGGCTATATCCCAGTTTCTGCAAGAACAAAAGTATTATATAGGGAAGGCTAGAGAGAAAGTACAGGTTTTAAGATGTGTGCCTTTTATGCAATGCCAACCTTAGTTTGATCCCTGGCATCACATATGGTTCCCGAAGGACTGTCAGGCATGACCCTGAGCACAGAGCAAGGAGTAAATCATGAACAACACTAGGAATGGCCCTTCAAAAGCAAAATTAATGACTGTCTCTTCAACCTTTCCTGAGCACTAGAATTGTTTTTTCATCTTCCATGATCTACCTGAGGTTCCCCAGAAGTCAAGTCAGGAAATGACCCTGTATTTATCTGTCATCTAAGCCCAAAAATCCGGTTTATTACTATACACAGTACCAATGCCAACAGATTTCTAAAAAGGACTATAGGCATTGGATGAAATATTACTCTATAGTATGTATCCATATATATGATTATACATACACACATACACACACAAACATATACAACAGATTTAGAAATAAAACTCCTGACACACATTGAGATATAGTAATTAGTCACATACACTACCATCTACTCTTTATATTTACAAAAAAAAACTGTGTGACACTTGTCCACCCAAATAGGGGCCATGCAAAGTGCCTACCATAGAGGCCAGCTGGAGGAGGAAGGAAGGAATCAGGGGACATTGGTGGTAGGAAATGTGCACTGGTGGAGGGATGGGTGCTATAACACTGTATGACTAAAACCCAATCATGAACATCTGTGTATTTGTATTCTCACAGTATAAATAAAGAAAAAAAAAAAAAAAACAAAAAAAAAAGTGCATTTAAAATAGTGCAGGTTTGTGTCAACATCATTGAATGTGAATTTGTTAAATAGTTCCTATAACACCATTTTTTTAAAAAATGGACACGGCGGAAAAGAACCGTCACTGAAGTATCATCAACACATTTATATTTTAAAATTTCAATCCTAAGGGAACTAGGAGAAATGAGTTATTTTTTAAGTGTCATTTGCTATTCCCTCTCTCTCTCTCTCTACCATCAGTGATCAGGACATATGAAGAACCTGACAGCAAAACTTGATGAAAAAAACACAAATGCCAAAAAGTTCTGGTAAGGACACAGTTCTCTAATATGTCAGCTGGCTTAAAAGAAAAAGAGAGAAGCAAACCACCCAGTATATAAAGACTGAAAGAAACCACCCTTAGCCCTTTCCTGTGCTCAGACTCCGTGCTTTAAACACAACCTCATCACTGTAGTGAAAGGGAAAAACTCCCTACTGCCCCTCCCCAGTGCCCAGGCAGACACTCTTAAAATGGTTTTTTTAAGTTGTGCTGAGTTGCTTTTGCAAATTGGGTCTTCACTGCCCCACAGAAATAGAGGCTCTGTTTGAGAAACAGATGGGGGGGTAGGAGAAAGTATTTAATATGACCATTGCTTGGGTTGACTTGCTTTTGCCCCAGGGCCCAACTTTGGCCATGAATAGAGCCTGTGTGCCTGGTTTCCATGGTCTGCTGCATCATCATATAGCAAAACCGAATTGTTTTGACGAGAGCTGGTGAATAGGCTATGTTTGGACAGACTGGATCTGTTTTTAGCCATTAAAAAGGCTATTAAAACTGCTGAGCTGTCATTAAAGCACGTTGTGAGGTACCCAAGACAAAGCAGCAAGAAGCAAATTGGCTTTCACCATCCAGAGGCCCTGCTTTGGGGAGGGAGCTGTACTGGGTGACCCCTCCCACAACAGTATAGAGCAGGGACCCGCCCCCTTACATCAGTTCTGAGGGAAAGGGAAAGCTTTGAGTCTAAAGTGGGGAAAAAGGGAAAAGTAAATCCAGCTCAAAGTTTCAAGCATCAGTCAGCAAATTGGAAGTACACAATGTTCTCTGGGTTCAGGCTGGGCATTGTGCATTGCAGCAAAACCCGATTTGAAATAATTGGGAGAAGGGACACATTAGGCTTTCCAAATTAAAATAAGAAATAATACAATATTTCTGGAATTCTGTCATTTTATTACTTTATAGCCCTAGGCTAATAGCAGTTGCTACCCAGTGAATCTATTTAATGTGTATAGTCCAAAAGAACAATTTGTAATTAGCACACTAATGCTGGTATGCAAATATAATGCTTTAGATTTTATTTTTCAAGATTTTTTTAAAGTAGAATGAATACTCAAATTAGCCTTACTCCATTTCATTGGTAAAGCCAATTAAAACATAATAGTAAAACATGTCAAAGTTTAGTTCTGCTTCATTTGAACAATCCCAAATCTGAAGTTCAACTGGGTTATACTTTACTAAATCCAAATAAACCAAAAACTATTGTGCATTAAAATAGAAGAGAACCCTTTTCAGATTAAAAAAATCTATTCTGGTTTGAGTCAAACTTTTTTAAAATAAGAAACATTGAATTTTATCAAATAATTCTTCTATCTACTAAAAATGGATGCTATGAATATACAAATTATGACAAGATTGAGTCCCAACTTCCAAGACCATAATCCAACTAATACCTTCCTTAGGCAAGAAATTAATAAGCCATTCTATGTGGCTACATGTGGGAGATGGAAAACATATAATGCCAACAGATAAACATAAGTTTTGCAATAGTACCCAAGTTCCTTTGATATAGCAGGTATTTAGTAGCACTCCTAGTTGGGGAATCAATTTCATACCCGTAAGATATATTGATTCTAGCAGAGGCTGTCTCTGTTGCCTTCCCTACCTCTTTTCAAATAGAATGAATCTGGCATAACTGATATCTCCCTTAGCATTTCTGGAAACAATGCTTAATATTTGGATATCAGATAAAAAAATAATGACTTTGTAGGATGAGGATGGTCCAGTGCTACACCATGCTGCTGCAAACTGTCTCACACACACATGTCACTGCCTTCCCGTAGTTCATCAATTTGCTTGAGCAAGCACCAGTAACATCTCCATACATCCTGTCGAAAGCAAGTGCAGCTCAAGGGCATCTGCTTGTTCCAGGGACAGAAAGAGCCTCAAACCATTCTTCAGGTCATGGAATTGAGGTCCATAATTGTTACTAGTTTTTACATATCAAATAAAACACAGGTAGCTTGCTTGCCAGGCTCCGCCATGTAGGTGGTACACTTTCAGTAAAAGGCTCTCATCTCAAGCATTTACTGATGAAACTTAAAGGGAAAAGAGCAGGTTTTCTCTTGTGTGGAGCTCTGAGGAACTACGGAGCCTGGATGTTGAGAATGACTAATCTCATGATGTGTAGGTTGCTCTGGTTTCTTGCTAGGCTTACTGGGATGATGTGGTATCAGTTAAAACCTGCTTAGAACTGTATACAGTGTATAATGTGAAAGATCCTGGGAATTACCTGATCCTAAAATCAGTACCATCTAAGAATGTTGTATGGCAGCACAGTGACTGTGCGCCGACAGAGCTGTGGGTCTGACGTGGGTCTCTCTTCCAAGGTAGCTGGCATGGAGGTGGAGGAAAGGGTGAAGGAGCCCAAATCCCCACTCTAAGTCTGGCCAATGTGGCCCCTCCCCGTACATGTGAGCGAACCCTTGGAGCAATGATGGACTTGGCAGGGACTGGCGGAGCCCTTACCGGGAGGTCTGCTCCATGGGTTGCACACACACACACACACACACACACACACAAATACACACAATAAAACAGTTTACCTGTGACTCAAATTTAACCATTCAATCTATATTTTTATTTGACTTGCCCTATCAGCAACTCCACTCCAGGTTCACTGTCTGGTCAACCTAAAGGATGACAGCACATCAGCAACTCAGTATCGCTCTCTGCTGCTGCCAAGCAGACATCCAACAGATGAGCAGCTATATCACCTTGGAAGAGAGGAAGCCCATATGTATGGATGGGTTCACCAATGATCCCTATTCTTGCCATCCCGATCATTACTTCTGTTCCCACAATGGTCAGAGTGACTAAAGAGAAAAGCTGGATGACATCCATGGAATGAGTCACTCCGTGCACTTGGCCCCCAAGAGAATCCTTTAAGATGGAACAAAAAGATTCATCTATTATGTGCCAATCCAATTAGCCCATCCTTATGCTGCTTTTCCAGACTTCCTTGACCAGCTGGGAAGATTTTTTTTTGTCACTGCCCAGAATTTCTGTGTAGGCTTCAATCTCCAGCCAATTCTATCTCCAAAGTGAATGAACCACTGTACTGTTCACAGGTCCTCCAAACACAAGGATTTTCCTTTACACAGTCTGTCCTACAGGACTAGCCTTGTGTGAGGCTCTAATGAAGCAGGGACTCAGTCCCTGATGGAACAAGCCTACTGTGGTGACCCATCTGTGAACCATCTGAAGTTGTTCCACCCCATGAGCTGGCTATAGAGAAATTGTTATAAAACCATACTGTGAGGTTTCTTATTTCGTTTCTCCTGCTGTCTGGGTATTCCCTATATGTATCACAAGAGAAACGCACCAAGGATCACATCACCCCGTCTTTAAAAAATGTTCTCAGTCAAGTTCCCCACTGCCTGCATGGCCTTCAAGGCTGAAAATTCCTTATACCACTGCTCTTAAAACTCTTGTTTAGAGTTAACATATGCTGGGATTTCCCAGACTCTAGTTTCTATTTTTATTTTTATTGGGTGATACTATTTTTTTAATTAATCCACCATAAGATATATAGTTTCAAAGCTGATCTATCATGATAGGGCTTCCATCATGTGGTGTCCCAACACCCATCCCTTTCTCAGTGTACACTTTCCACTGCCAATACCCCCAGTTTCCCTCCGACCAGCCCCCCAACCCAGTCTGCCTTTATAGCAGGTACTTTTCTTCTCTCTCTCTTCTCTCTCTCTCTCTATTCTTTTGGAAATTATGGTTTGTAGTACAGATACTGAGAGGACTGAAAGACTGTCATGTATTCCTCACTTGATCACTTGAATCCCATTATTCATCAATTTGCTCGGCGGTGCCAGCAACATTTCCATTGGACCCTATCACGTGCCAATGTAGCCCAATGGCATCTGGTTGATTCAGGAATATGAAGAGCCTCAAACTGTTCTTCAGGGTCTTGACAAGGAAGTCTGACCATCTTGTAGGTAGGCGGCCACGTGATCTTTTGACATCCCGTGGGATCCACTCGGTAATGGTTCTAGTCCAGCGGTCACCTCCAAATTGCATTACATGTCCAGCCCATCTGATTTCTATGCCTTGGCAAACGAGACAGCGTCCCTGATTCTGGAATAGCGACGGAGGTCAGAACTCCGGATTCCTTCTCTCACTTGAGTGAGGCCTGATATTACAAGCATAGTTCTTTCGATTCCTCTCTGGGAGACCCAAATAGCATTCTCATCCTGCTTTCGTAGGGCCCAGGTCTCTGAGGCATATGTTAATGCAGGGAGAACAGTGGAGTCAAAGAGATGTGCCTCGGAGCCGGAGGTTCTTTGTCCTTTAAGCTATTTCTTCTATGCCTTTGAAGGCATTCCATGCCACTCTCTTCCTCCTGCACAGCTCAGGTTTTAGGTCGTTCATCATGTTGACTTCTCAACCTAGGTATACATAACTGCTGTATTCAGAGATGTTTGTTCCATTGAGAGTGAATGGGGCCTCTGGAACTAGTTCATTTTTCATAAACATGGTTTTCTTTAGATTCAGCTGTAGGCCTATCTTTCCACATTCTTGGTCAAAGTCAGCCAGCATTTGTGCTGCTTGGCTAATGTTTGGTGTTATTAGAGTTTTGGTGCAATGGTATCACCCTGTCGAACCCCTCTTTTGACATCAATGATCACTTCTTTGTAGAATGGTGAGATCCTGGTGGTGAATCCATAATACAGCTCACGAAGGATCTTTATGTATTGGGTCATGTATATATCTTTTATATATCTTTACCTACTTTTAGCATTCAGTTCTTGTCAGAGAATATCATTTCCAACTGTCATTTCTATAGTAGTCCCTTCTCTACTTCTAAGTGCTCTCTCTCCCAACCCCCAGATATGGCCAGCTTCCAACCATGAACCAGTATTCCTGTCTCTCGTTTGTACTTGTCTCTCTCTACTGTACTTGGGTAACAGTCTCCTACTATGTCTAACAACTTGTTTGATTCTCTGGCTGTCAAACCCTTCTTTCAACTTTCGCTTTTTTTCTTTTTTTTGTTGCTTGGAGGAAGAGAAGGTACACACCCTGCAGTGCTCAAAACTTACATCTGGTTCTGAGCTCAGGGATCACTCTTAGGAGGGCTTAGAGAGCTATATGCTGTGCAGATCAAATCTGGGTCAGCCTCATGCAACACAAGCACTTTACCCAGTGAATATCTCTGTGGCCCCTAACTTTTGTCTATTTTAGACAAAGACTATTGAGTCTTTTAGTGAGATGGTGTTGAACATTACCTGAATCTGAACTGTCACCAAAATGAGAAAAAAAGATAAAACAACTGGAAGTAATAGACATAAAAAGAGAAAATCCATAAAGGTTATATAAAAAAATAAAGTCTGAGATGCCGCCTTCAGTTTCATAGTTTCCCTGCCTGAGGTACCCAAGCCTATTTGGATACTGCCTTCTTTTTCAGAAAAAAAAAAGCCCTCTGGGACATCTTTAAGTAAAGAAACAGAAAGCAACTCCCAACATAGGTTATACTGCCCACTTTGTCCAGCACCCATGGGGTGGGATGGAGAAGTGTTGTCCACTTTGGGAATCACTGACACAATTTAGACTTGTGACCATTGGTAAGGGTCATTGGCAATCAATTTCAGGAAGTCATAAAACCAGAAGATAATCTGAAAAGGAGCTACAATCACTAGCACAAATATAAAGAATGGACACCCTTAGGAAAGAATAAACTTCAATGATAAGGAAGGTTTGATAAGAACATGAAAAAGGACCATAGAAATGATATAATGGATAGGTCACTGTACACAGGTGACCTCAGTCCAATCCCTGGCACTACATACAGTCCCATAAGCATTACCAAGAGTCATTCCCTGAGCACAGAACAAGGAGCAAACCTTGCTAAGGGAAGAAGGGAAGGAAGAAAGGAAGGAAGATCTATACACTGTGCTGGGAATTGAACCGGGGTGACAGTATAAAAGGTATTTGACCTACACACTCTACTATCTCCTCTGCTAATTTTCTTTTTCTAATTTTGTCCCTGTTTTGTTTCTGGAAGTTATTTTTGGATCATCTGAAAATTAGTTTTTCTCCATCTGAGATCTCCAACTCATTCCTTGAGGTACTATGCCTATTGTTATATCTTAGTAACTTCAGAGTTACATTTCTCATAGTATCAAAGTACTTAACCCAAATTCTTGGGTAAATAAAGTTTATAATCAGCTGACTTTAAGCAAAATTATCAGCATTTCACCAAATGAGTGATACTACTTTCCCTGGGATACTAGAATGATAAAGGGAGTCCTTTGTAGTCTCAGATAAAACTATGGGAGGCACTTTGTTTTGGGATAGTGTTGTTTTTTTCTGGAAAGGAAGTATTAAATTCAGTAAGTCAGGGAACCTCTGCAATATAGATAATCAGAGCATGCTGGATTCATTCAGTTGCAAGTCTCTTAGACTTCAACTCAGCCTTCTTGGAAAAAGTAATTCTACCTCTGGACTATAGCTTCTGTTCACCCCTGAGAGTTTTCAGCCTTCCCTTCTAAATAGTCTGCCTTGTGCATTTCAGTTTGCCTTTGAGGCCAAGATGTTCACATATGCCAATCCCAGCAGTAAATTTCCTGATGCAGCCCTCCTACTGGTTATGTTTCTCTGGCCAATTCCTAATATATACTGCACTTTGTACTAGATATTTTGCTTTGAATGTACACAAGCATCTACAGGCATTGAGACTGCGCTTGTAAAAATCCTTGCGCAAAGAATATTTGAATATTTGAAAGACTCAAAAAAATATTGGTTGTCAAGTAATGCTTAAAAATATATGTCTTCATGATGACCTCTAAGAGTATGTATTGCAATCCACAATATATAAGAGAAGGAAAGGGAGAGAGGGAGAGAGAAAAGAGATAAAGATCATGCCATGGAAGCAGGCTATGGGAGCGGGGGAGGGAATTGGGGACATTGGTGGCGGGAAATGGGCACTGGTGGAGGGCAGGGTGCTAGAACACTAATGTGACCGAAACCTCAAAACATGAATAACATTGTAATTGTATATCTCATGGTAGTATAATAAAATATTTTTAAAAATATGTGTCTTTACACACAAGAAGTTCAAGTGTGCTTTATGGGATTAGGAACAAAGTCTGTGAGGACAGGGCTTTCTCCACTCATAACTTCCCTGCTTTCTGCTGTGTCTCAGCTCCCTGGGAAAGCGTTCTAAGATTGAAACCACAGATTTTAATTCTATGCGATCTTCTCGTCACTTATCCCACCCTGAATTTAGGGAGGAAATGGGTAAACAGGGAACTTATAAGATACTGAAAGGACAGAAAACACGTACATCAAAGGATAAAGGTGAGATGCACAGAGGAAGCCACAAGAGATATCTCTATGGCCTGGAAAAACAGACCTTCAGCAGGGAACATGACTGTGGTCTCTAAATATCAACAAAGAACTACACACGACAGGCAAACATGTGGTTCCCACAAAGCTTCACTGAGCATCAGTTGGGATAAAACAGTTAGGCAACAACATAAACATGCTTTTGACAGTATAAAATGAGAGACTGTGACTTACATGCACCTTAAGACATTCTTTCAGTTGTAGCATGACCTGTTAACAGATTTGACAGAGAACAATTTTCATGCAACAGACGTGAATATATTTTGACTCAAGTTATGCGTCATGACACCAAAACATACTAAAACAAAGCTCACATCCTGGAAAGCAGTGTGTTTGCAACCGTTGTCTCCCAACAGATAGTATATCTCTGAATCCTGATGCAGGAAGGGTAAGCTCATTGGCCAGTAGTGGTCAGTGACCCAAAGAAGCTTTGCCACTGTCACTCCCAGTCTGCTCCTTCAAAGAACAGCAGCACCCAGAGATGTTGTTGGGACTGAAGATCCTGGCTTTGTCTTCTCTGAAGAAGCACATATCTCTTGAACATGTCTTTTTCTCCTCTGTTCTTTTCATTCTGTAGAAGCCTATGTTCTCTCTTGAACATATTTCTCTTCTTTTGCTCTTTGTTTATTCAGGGGGTCCATGTTCTCTCTCCAACAGTTATCCTCTGCTCTCACATCTTTATAATTTCTTTCAGTAAAAACTATTTTCTTCCCTAAAAAAGACAGAACCTCTAACCTCACTCAGAGACTATATCCATAAGAGATCCTTCTGTGATCTATACTGCTCACCAATTTGAGAGCAGTGAGAAGAAATAAGTTCTGGTATGCCCTTTCAACCCTGACAAAAGCTAAAAAGAAGGAATTTATTTAGTATAGGAGATTGTCACTTATTTTTCACCAAGATGATAAACTGACCTATCAATTATGTGATTGTGTCATAATCAATGATATATTACTATCAATGACTGTAATAGTGAAATTTACATAAGTATATTTCACTATCACACAGTCTTAAGTCTGCATTGGTTGATTTTGCTGTTAATCCATATTCTATATCTAAATTTTACACTCTCAGTACCCACTGGTGACAATTGCCCATAAATGGTAAAGTGACTAGGAGGCATACTAAAGCTCTGTAAGTGAGGGGTGCTGGGGTTGTTTCAGCAAGATGTTCCTTTCCAAGACTGGATGATTTGACAAAACCTCTTGAACTAGGAACCATGATCCCCCTAATCAACAGAGATCATCATATAAACTTCTCAGCATTTCCACTTTTGTGAGCCTTGGTTTTACTTATTTGGAACAGAGAGATAAGACACACTCCCTTCTCAGTGAGAAACAGATCAGATAATTCATGGTGAAGCTTTCTATGAACTACGAAGGTGATGAACAATGGGGTTGATGCCATCATTGTCAGCAATGAAGTACCATGTGTGCTGGGTTAGTAATCTGTGTCACTTGTCCTGATCTATGTTATCTGTCCAGTTCTAGGTCTGGAAGCTTTAAGCTTCGCTGAATAACTCTTGTGTCCCCAATTTCCCAGAGACTAAAAGGATTTCTTGTTAAGCTGTATTTATGGACTCTAGTTTGGACTGGGTCTTAAGAAGCCCGCCTCCTAGACAAAGGTCCTAGGGAGGAGAAATAGCATGTTAATTATTGTACAAGGGTCGGACTCCCCCTGCCCCAAGAGAAAGAGGAGTTTTGTCCTCCAGATAATCCAGACAGCACTGGTACTCATTTCCATCAAGAATATATTCTCAAAGACAAATACAAGCTCAGTGACATGATAAACATATCTGAATTCTGAAACCAAGTTTGAAATAAATGATTATATATGTGTCTCTTATGTGTGTTCCGACCAGCTTTTTTAAAAATTATGGTTAATGTCTCTCAATTGAGATATTCACTTGAAAAAAATCAGCAAGGAAACAGGTGACTTAACTAAGAAAATAGGATTGATGAATGAGCTCTGCCCAGGGAAAAATGTACTACCCATAGTCCCACACACCTAATACTACCATTGAAATATCCACGGCGCGGCCCCCGCACCGCCAGGAGTCACCGAGTGCGAGCCGAGACCCCTGAGCATTGCCGGGGGACCCAAAAGCAAAAAAAAAAAAAAAAAAATATCCATCAGTAACACTAATCAGTACTCATCACAAGAACAGTCTGTACCTAGCATGAAATAAATAATAAAATTTGATATTACTGTATACATGCTGTCCCTTCCTAAATTCTCTCCCATGAAATGAAATTAGAAAACCACTAATTGACAAATATCAATTTTATGACAAAAACAAAAGTTACTACCAAAACAGAACAGATTAGTAGGGCATTAACCACAAAGATCCACAGCATGAGGTTTCTGAAACTGAGTCTTTGTATACACTCTGAACCCCTTCAAAATTTAATAAATATCATGGAGTTCAGATAATTGTATGGGAAATTTATTCCTGATTTAATTAATTAAAGACTATGAGCTGTTATCAGAGTTGACAATAACAACTCAGATTTGTTCTAGTTGCTAAAGTGCTAAGGGAGCACATGGCTCTATTTGACTCTCTGGGCCCAAACAGAAGAGCTTATGAGGAATGAATTCTGGATTAGCAATTGGCTCAGGGGATGTGTGTAGGAGTTGATGGAATGTGACGGGGAAGTGTGATCTGTGCCAACTACTATACCGTTGATTGTCTTATTACTGCTAGCAAGAACTTAAATAAATAGACTTTGCATAATGTAAATGAAAGAAAAAGTACCAGTAGCTTCTAGTTCTCCAAGGAATCCTCATCAACATAGAGCTTTGGTAGGACCAGCCCTCCTTGGGGCACTTCGGGTTCATGAACCCTTTTCTCTCAGACCATGTAATAGAGTTAGAGGTGACACTGGGATTCAATACTCTCTTGACCATATAGATGTTTCCGTTGGCATCCTGAAAGCAGGAACTGTTGCATTCCCATAGCAAGTTTGGAATAAATGTGTTGGCTGAATGAATGATAAAACAGATGGACAGATGAGTGAATGTCAATGAATGAATAACTGTGAAACACATGCAAATAAAATACAATCAGGGAGCTCCTTTATTAATACATTGGAACCCCCAAAAAAAGGAGATGCAACATGTAATGGATGATGCTCTTTAGTTCAAGACTCCAAATGCTTGTTATGGACCTGCATCTCAACATAAGGGCATATGCAAATCCATTCATCCTCTTTCCCTTTGTTCATCAACTTGGACTGTCAATATCATTCTCCTTCTTATCCCGATGTTTCACAAATTCAAAGAATGGAAAATTATATTCTGTTCTGAAACAAAAGAGATTTTTTGACATATAGAATCATTATCTCAGATTCAAACTATCTGAAATCATGTGGAAGGGATATGTCAATTAGATTATTTACCAGTGCTTTATGTTAATAATCTCCTCTGGAACCAGAGCTATAGTATGGTGGAGTGTGCTTGCCTTGCACATGGCTGATCTGGGTTCGATTGCTGATCCCCCAAGCACTGCCGGAGTGATCCCTGAGATAGGAGTAAACTCTGAGAAACACCATGTTTGGCCCCAAAACAAATAAAAAAGAATTTCCTCTATGCCCAAAACAAATAAAGAGAATTTCCTCTATGCTGTTTTAAATTTCATATTTACAGAAGTGCAACATGAACGTTAAAATGAATTTTGAGATATGTAAGTTGATCATTTGTCTGCTGATCAAGCCATATTCTTTTGAACAAGGTATCCTACATTTCTTAATTGGTTTCTGGATATGACTGGACCCCCTAAATACAGATGTGCATGATCATTTCCTACAAATAGTTTTGTGCAAAAACAGAAACCCTGGTGGTGGAAATGGGGCACTGGTGGAGGGATGGGTGCTGGTATACTGTATTACCAAGAACCAATTATGAACACCTTTGTAATTGTATGTTTCACTGTGGTATAATAAAAAATCAAAAAAAAAAACCAGAAACCCTAGGGGCGCCACCCACATGAGGAACATGATGACACAGGGACACTGGGATCCTCATTCTATCAAGCAGAGCCAAGCTCCCACCCAGATGAACAAACTCACCCACTCTAGATGAGTGACCTTAGCAGTTCAAATAAAGTAAAATGAACCACAGATGTTCAGAACATGCTGGTTCTTGGCCTACAGTTAGCCCAAATCTTTTCACAACTTTTCCAAACATAGATGAAGAATCTGTGTGAAATACAGTTTTTTTAATCTGATTTTCATCTCAACTCTGTAAGAAAGTCATCAACTGTATACAACTATTTAATATAACATTAACACAGAAGCAGACATTTTTCGTCATCTCCAGAGTAAATATCTATTAATTACTATGGTGCTGGAGCTGGAAAAATTTAGACTTTGTGAGAATTGTACTTGATTAATAAAACAGGACAGAAAAGCAGTCAACATGGCAGCACCATTAGACTGATTGTTTTCTGTGCATATACAGAATAAATGAATAATAATGTGTTTCATCATAAATTTGCTGACTGGAAGACACAATCAAATAAGGGTATTTCTGATTAATCCAGAGCCCACCCCACAGAGGCACATGTGCAGAGTTCTGATAAGGTGAAGAAAGATGTGTTTCCATATCAACAATTTAAAGGTTGGAACTATTTTGAGTTGTTAATATAAACTTTGATATTAGCTCATTGACTTTGATGGTTTTGCAAAGAATACATTCTAAGACTATTACAATGACTGCTGAAATGCATTAAATCTCTAGAGCAGTTGGGGAAATGTGTCCGCCAGACAGGTTTGTCAATCATCTCTAGCTCTGATTATATGACATTAGCATGTGATTTTGTTAACTAGAAAAATGACAGTATAGTATTTCACAAATACGCCAAACAAAAACATTATTTTACCCTTTATAGATGTTCCTGGCTCTTTATCCAAGAAGTCCCAATAAAAGACCAGTGGTTATATCTTGGGGCCTCATAACATCTCATCAGCTTATTAATGCTCTGAAAATTACTACACTATTATCATAACTGCAGGCAGTAATATCTTTGGCAATAATTGGAGAGACATGATAATTCCAGTCCCTGGGTATTCTCTCAATCAGCTCTTCTATTTTTCTTCCTCTGGGACTTCCTCACTTAGAAACAAAAATAACATTTATTTCATGTCAAGACTTTTCTATCTTAAAAAGAAAACACCAAAAACAAAAAGATGCAGAAAAGGACTTGTTCAATGATTATCACAAACCCAATGTCATGATCAGTGATTTCCAGGGCTCAGAGCTGGGCAAGGAGGAAGCAAAATAGAGCAGATTCAGGTAAGACTGAAAGTGAGGAAAACTAAAGTCAGGCAAGATTTCCTCAAGGAAATATGACTAGCATATCCATTAAGAAAATATCAAGTCTCCTCAGGGTGCCCAGGGCGCCAACACACCTGGTATGGAGAATTGGGGACATTGGTGATGAGAAAAGGGCACTGGTGGAGGGATGGGTGCTGGAACACTGTATGACTGAAACCCCCAAACACATGAACATCTTTGCAATTATATATTTATGGTGGTATAACAAAATATTAATTAAAAAATTAACAACATATCATAAAAAAGAAAACATCAAGTATCCTCAATGTTCAAATAGCATGAAGGTTATAGAAAAATCTGAATCATATATATATGTGATCACATATATATCTGAATCACATATATATATATTATGTGAGCTTGGATTTTGCTTTTGTTCCACTGCAGTTTGTTTTTCGCAATGAGAATGTATTACTTACACAATAAAAATAGATTATTAACACAAAACAGCACAATAATAAGTCCTTCTCAAACATGTGATCCCGCTGCCATTACTCAAGGCAGCAAGTAGACCAGATCCTGGAAAGGATTCACATTCTTATAAACTCACTTCTGCTCTCTCTCTCTCTCTGATTGCTGCTCACCCTGAACCACCTCGGCTACACCCCTTTGGATTCTAGGACCTGGACCAGACAGCCCCAGTGTGTCTCATTGAGAACATGATAGGAACCAGTGGGCCACCCAGGCACATAAAACTTTACAGGGATCCATATATGCAGGGATTTTACCTCTCCATGATTCCTGGCCTTCTGCTGTTATACACACATTGAGCCTGAGAGACTTGATTCTTTCGACTGATTCAATGCTAAGAACTCAAGCTTCTCTAATGGCTGTTTGTTCAAAGGAAATTAAAACAAAGATTTTGGGGATAAGAGCCAAGGGAAAGAGAGAACCACACAATGTCAATATTGACCAAAGGCTAGCCTAAACCAATGCTCCATCTCTGCCAATAAATCTTGGTATTCAGAAACCCATAAGCATCATCAATAATTTGAGAGATAATAATCTCCTTATGCTGGACTAGAAATTTAGTTGATGGAAAGTTTATATTTGGGATGAATTATTTTAAAGAGAAAGGAAAAGGAATTTCAGCAATGACAACAATAGTGTGTCCTTCTATCCATTCCAGATCCACATTTCTCATTATGTTCCTGTAGGAAGGGACTCTTGTTTATGAAACCATACAACTTTGCCCTTGTTTGTGGTCTGTCACTAGACTTGACTAAACCATTAAATCACCAATATAATCCTTATATGAGAAGATAATTCCTAAACAACTCTTTATGAATACAACTATAGAGGTAAATCTTACAGGTAAATGTATAACAAAT
The DNA here is from genome assembly GCA_021461705.1 of Cryptotis parvus. NCBI lineage: Eukaryota > Metazoa > Chordata > Mammalia > Eulipotyphla > Soricidae > Cryptotis > Cryptotis parvus. The sequence continues at coordinate 27,481 of JAJIBD010006168.1, forward strand.
AACTGTTATTAAAGAGTGACATAACAAGAGAGTGTTATATCACTCTCTTGTTTAGTTACTGTGGAGACAGAGGTGGCAAAAGAGCCACTGCATTAGTTACTCTCTTCAAAATGCTAAAAGCAAAGAATTTACTATCCTACAAACTTCATTAAAATTGAAGAAAAGCGCCTGATTTCTCCACTGTTCAAAGAACAAAGATAATGACATCTAGATAAGCTTCTGCTAGTCTCATCTACTGGCTCTAATCTAATCATTCTAGAGCTTTCATCTTTTTAATCAGAAGGTTTTAAAGGAATTACATTAATATTATGTTCTCTCTTCATTTTCTACCCCAAGGAAAATGCTATTGGGCATATTACATTTGTGTCTGCCCATTAACAGATATAATCTTATGCCATCTTCTGAACAACCCCAGAACAGATGATTCACCCGGTTTCATTTTACAGATAAGGAAACTGAGGCCACTGAACAGGTACATGATATTGTTACAGAGATAGTAAGTGATATCATCAGGATTTAATGCCTGACTTCCTGGCTCCAAGGTCCATAAGTGTATGTGCTAGGCTGTTAGGTCGCACTGAAACATCCTTTTTATCTGTATCCCCACTTCCATACTCACTTCTACAGGAAATAATAAAGGTGGTACTAATAATCATTAAAAAGTAACACAGAGGGGCTGGAGCAATAGCCCAGCAGGTAAGGTGTTTTCCTTGCACGGGCCTGTGCTGGCCCTGGTTCGATCCCCAGCATCCCATATGGTTCCCGAGCACTGCCAGGAGTAATTCCTGAGCAGAGACAGAAGTAACCCCTGAGCATCGCCAGGTGTGACGCAAAGCAAAAAAAGCAAGAAGGAAGGAAGGGAGGAAGGAAGGAAGGAAGGAAGGAAGGAGGAGGAAGGAAGAGGAAGGAAGGAAGGAAGGAAGGAAGGAAGGAAGGGAGGGAGGGAGGGAGGGAGGAGGAGGGAGGGAGGGAGGGGGGAGGGAGGGAGGGAGGGGAGGGAGGGAAGGAAGGAAGAAGGAAGGAAGGAAGGAAGGAAGGAAGGAAGGAAGGAAGGAAGGAAGGAAGGAAGGAAGGAAGAAGGAAGGAAGGAAGAAGAAAAAGAGCTAATGTGAAGGAAGGAAGGAAGGAAGGAAGGAAGGAAGGAAGGAAGGAAGGAAGGAAGGAAGGAAGGAAGGAAGGAAGGAAGGAAGGAAGGAAGGAAGGAAGGAAGGAAGGAAGGAAGGAAGGAAGGAAGGAAGGAAGGAAGGAAGGAAGGAAGGAAGGAAGGAAGGAAGGAAGGGAAGGAAGGAAGGAAGGAAGGAAGGAAGGGAAAAGTAACACAAATATGTTAAATACTGATAAAAACTGATTCCAAATTTTAGTTCTTATAAAGGAACATGCCCACCTGAGGGTCAGTAATTAACCTTATATTTCAGGAGCTAATGTGAAATTTATGGTATGAGGTACTAGCTATCTAAAATGATTGTCTGCTATTCATTGCATTTTTTACTTTGTTTTGTTTGTTAATGAATCATTTTATAAAATAGCTTTAACTGAAAGAAATTTATAAAGTTGTGGGAAGTGGGGAGGGAGGGAGACAGAGAGACAGAGAGAGAGATAGAGAGACAGAGACAGAGAGAAGAGAGAGAGAGAAGAAGTGTCCAAGAAAGAGCAGTCTCCAGAGTAGAATTAAAAAAAAAAAAAAAAGCCTTAACTCTTTTTTTGTAGTATATGTTTCTACTTAAAATATCTAACTCCAGAATTGTGTCTGCAGGTAATATGTGATTCACAGAAGACCAATAGTATTTTGCCTATGAAGACTCAAGTAGAGAAAATAATAAGCCAACAGCACAGGTTGGCTTATTTATTAGAAGCAACAAAAAATTGTTAGAAGCAACAAACATGGGGCTGGAGCGATAGCCCAGCGGGTAGGGTGTTTGCCTTGCACGCGCCATCCTATGCCAGCCCGGGTTCGATCCCTGGATCCCATATGGTCCCCTGAGCACCGCCAGGAGTAATTCCCTGAGTGCAGAGCCAGTAGTAACCCCTGAGCGCTCGCCAGGTGTGACCCAAAAAATAGCAAAAAAAAAAAAAGAAGAAGCAACAAACATGCTGTAATCTGTTTCATATTAACATAGCTGCTATAACAAAAGATGCTATAACATAGGCTAATATAACATAACTCGCTAAAACAAAGAAACCCAGGCTATTTCTTGCTCACAAAGATTCTTAAGGTCAAGGAAATAGATCAAAGGCCTTAAGTGCAGGCGTTGCCTGCTGAAGAACTGAGTTCTATCCCTGCCACTCCAGAGTTCACCAAACACCACCTGAGTAACCCCTAAACACAAAGGTGGGAGTATCCCCCAAGCACTGCTGGGTGTGACCCCAAAGCCAAAATAAGAAAATGCAATTACTGGGGAAGAAAGAGAAAAAACAAAAAACTTGCCTCCTTGCTTCTCAGAGTCAGAGATGGTTTTTCCTTTTCAACATAACACTTTCCAAAGTTATCCCAGACTGGACAGACCAATCCATAAAAAGAACAAATACTGACTCATCTGGTTTTCAACAGAAACACAGTCATTTCCAGAGATTCCACCCTTGTCCCTATATCCCATGCAGACCACCCTTCTCCAGCAAGGAATTAAAGTCTCTGGCTGACTAGCCAGAACTGCTTCCTTGCACTGTGGCTGTGGAACCTGGTGACAATCTCCATCATATTCTCCAGGTCACAGAAAATTCTAGTATGCAACACTTTCAAGTCTTTTTTCATTTTTTATATTAGGGTGTGAGTTAAAACTCTCTGACATATATTAAGAATTAAATGTGTATGCTTATCTTACCATGTACTCCTAATGGAACATGGTAAGACAGGAGGAAAGGCATACTTTCGTGTCATTCCTCGGTGTCACTGAAATCAAGGGAAAGAGCTCATGTGCAAGGTGGGGATGATTGTAATGAGAGCACATCCATGTAGTGAGACCCATTCTAAAACGATAGGTCACCCATGGTCTGACACATTGAACTTGTAAGAAAATGAGGGGGTTCCTTGCTGTAGGGGCAGGAATGAAACAGGGAATCATGCAAAAAAAAAAATTCAGATCTGTCTGGGCTCTGTGTCTACCGCAGTTTATATTCTGAAGCAGGCAAGGTGACTGGTCCAAAGTCTCATTTTACGGCTGAGAAAGAGGAGACTGAAGCAAGTGAAATTGAAGGGATGGGAGCTGGGATATGCACGCAGAACTACTCTTAAATGCCAATTTCTAATAAAATGCTTCAACCTTGTACGTTGGACTTCCAGGTTTTGTCATCTCTTCCCCCAGCTCATCTCCTCTGACCTGGTCAGCACCTCCCTCGTTCCTATTTTCTACCAGCTTGGCAACTGCCTCTCTAGGACATAGTTAATTTGCCATCACTTCTGTGAGCAGATGTACCCAAGGAGAGAAGCCACATTTTTATCCCTGGCAGTCTCTCCTGCAGCTTTCTGCATGGAACACAGTAGCCGCTGGCCATCCTTTTGATCTGAAAAGAAAAGCTTTCCCCACTGGGATACTCCTCGTGATGATGTAATTAGTTTCCTAGACATACCTAACAAATTTATTTCCAATCACAAGGGACTAAGGGAGAGGAGAAAGAACTATTCATCTTGGGGGTGCACAATTGTCGCTCTCAATATGCATCATTCTGACCCAGCACCCCCTTCATGCAATGCCTTCTTTGGTGACTGTTCAAAGATTCAGTGGCAATAGGCAGCTCTTCAAACACAGTGGGGAACTACACATTCATAAAGGGGGCTGAGACACCATTAAATTGCTGTCTCAACCCTGGCAAAGACATTAGTGCTGAAAATCCTGTCACTCCCAACTGCCCCCCAACATTAAAAGCAGGTGAAGCTCTTAATAACTGGTTTTGGAGGTTGTGTTTGATTTGAAGATCTAATACAGGACATTTTGCAAAAGGCAAACAAACAAAAGTTGCAGCTGTTCAAAATGGACCGTTCCGAGGGTGTAGCTATAGCACATTTCTGCCAAAGATTATGGTTTGAGGTATTATTAGGGAAATTGTCCTCACATTATTAGGAACAATAATGAACAATGTGCAACAATAATGCACATTTTTAAATGTTAGCACAATAAATCATTTCAATAATAAATAACAGATATAAAATGTCCACCATTTATCATTAAAGCAAAGTTTTTTGCAAGTTTTTATTAGAGACTGAAGATGAGAAGCGATTTGACATATTCTGTGCAGGACATAAGCAAACCTAGGAAGTAGAAGTGCATGGCAGTCTATCCATTAATCAGGCACTCATTTGATACCTAAAACAGCATTTTTTCCTTTTAAAAGCACACTTAAACATTTCACAGGAATAGAAAACCTCTGCAAGTCATTCTTGTTATAAATGAAGGGAACAAGAAAGAATATGGCCTATCTCCAACGTCCACATCTCTTTCCATCTAACACTCAGCTGACTGTGAGAAATAAGAAACCCTGGGTGAAAAAGTCAGTTTGGGAGTGGGGGGTAATGTTTGAGAGAAAATGGAAAAGAATTAATGTGGGCTGGGTAGATGCTCAAAGGGCTAAGAGCACGCTTTGCAGGAGGGTGTTTCAGATTCCATCCTGGCACTGCATCCCCCATTACCCCCAAGCACTTCTAAAAGCAGCCATTGAACACTGACCAGGTGTGATTCAAAACTTAAAAATAGAAAAAGAAAATTAAGCAGAGGAAGAAATACTTGAAGACACTTTCAATTGCTATTTCAACAAGTCCCATTTCTAGTCAGAGTATTGAGTTTGTTCTAGTGTGTTCTTTCTCATTTGAATGGTTTAATCAGTTGCTGAAATGATGAGCATCTGTGGGACAGTAAGATCAAAAATAACTAATTCATACAGCCAAGCACATTTTGCAAACAGAAAGTAACAGGGAGCAGGGGTCAAGGGCCTTGAGTACATGGTGATGTAGCGGAGCAGCAGAGTTTATATATATATATATATATATATATATATATATATATATATATATATATATATATATCCAAGCAGCAGAGTTATATATATATATATTTATATATAAACATATATATGTTTTATATATGTTTCATATATATAATATATAATATATAATATATATATATATTTCTCCGAGCTATTTATCCAGACTATGGAATCAACATCAATGAAAGCATGAGATCCAAACAGCAACAAAACTTTATAATGTGCCTGTCAAAGAAGCAGGAAGGGGTGGGGATGAGGGGTGTGCTGGGGCATTGGTGGAAGAAAGTTGACACTGGTGTTGTGGTGTGGTATGGCTGGTGCTGGAAACTCTTCCTAAAGTTTAACTATGAATAACATTGTAAATCAGTGTCTGATAAAAAAATATGTATAAAACAAAATTCATCATCAACACAAAAGCATTTCTGTACTTTAAAAAGTCCAACCTATCTTCCCCATCCTAGAGATTATTAATCTGAGAATCAGCAACTAATTTATAGATCTGTCGTTCTCTTCCTAAAAGATCACAAAGTGTTCTAAGATTTACAGTAAAGCATACCTGCCAATATCTTAGAAAAATTTTTATATTACCCTGCATTTCTTCACATAGTATTTTCTGAGGCTTCAATCAGATATTCTTGGTTCTCATTTGATGATGGAGCCCTACATAAATGTAACATAGCCAGTGTTAGATAGTACAATGAATAGGCACATGGCTTGCATAGAGCTAACCTGGTTTGATCCCTGGCACCATACATGGTTCCCGAGCACTGACTGCCAGGAGTGATGCCTGAGCACAGAATCAGGAGGAATCCCTGACCTGATTGTGGCCCCAGAACAAAACAGGGTGAGAGTATCTACATGCAATCATTCAATGATCTGACATATTACAAATTCAGATTATGGAACATATAGTTGAAATACATTTAGACATATTGATAAAGCAGTTTTCTCAGTAATGGTCTGAGCCAGCTGTCAGGCAAATATGCAAAGACCCCAATAATAATACCAAGGGCTGGGGAGATAGCACAGCAGATAGGAAACTAGCCTTGCATGAAGCCAACCAGTTTTAATCCCTGGTACTCCTTATGACCTCCTTAACCTGCCAGGAGCTATCCCTGAGTAAAGAGTCAAGACTCTGTCCTGAATATCATCAGGTGTGGTACAACAAAAACAAAAGTCTATACCAGAACTAGTCTCAAAGACACTGAGAAGGAATGCCAGTGCTCTTTGGTAGGGAGTCTCCAATGAGACTTTCCCCTCCCTTCTCTAACTTCTCATATCAAGGAATCAACTCATCTGGATGTGTTTGGGACCTTCACCCATCTCTCTGGCATCTATGGAATATTCTATTATGATATTACATACTATTATGACAATCATTCCTTGTAGGGCTGAATGATTACTTTTAATTAATAAATATCTTCCATTATAACTAGGTAGCCACCTATAATTTTATTAAGTTATATGTGTGAGGAGGTTCTGGGAACCTCATGTCTAAGCAGAAAATACAATCATTCTGCCAATGAGGGCACATGGAGCATTTCCTTGCCTTTGAGCTCCAGGGCATGGATTTTGAGGTCACTGTATCCAGTTCTCTTTCAATTATAATCCTGCTTCCAAAATTACAAGTATAGACACTGAAATGTCACTGTGACAACTACTCAAGAAATTTTCTCACTGACATTCAAAGAACAAAAGCAAAAGAAAACAAAAGCAAGTGTTGCTAGACAGTCTTCTATGGACAATATTCTGGATTTGGATTATCATACAATGGTCTAGACATACTGCTATGCGAAGGTCTGTGCAGGAAGCAAGAAATGGTAATAAATAGAAACAAATTCAAATTTAGTTCATGTCCACCTTGCAGACATTACTCTGAATGTAGCTGAGTCAACTGATCAGGAGGAATCTTCAATAGTGCCAACCTTCCCCTTAAAACTTTAGATTTCCACTGACATCATCCTACACAGGATCTAACACTGCTTGTTTGCCTGCACAGAAAGGCAAACAAGGTTAACCTCTTGTGAGGTTAATCAGGAGGTTTTGGAACAACAAAACACTCAAACATGAAACAAACATTTAGTCAATCATAAAAGCCCTGAAGCTTGTGTAGACACTCAGAGGTTTTTCTTTCAATAAGTAATTACTTGTTTTTAATTTAATTGAGTAAGGCTAGCATAAGCACTGATATCCAGGATTTACTTCTGCTTCTGCTTATGTGAGTCCAGGGATCAAACCTGAGTTGACTGCATGCCAGGGAAGCACCTTACCCTCTCACTATTTGCCCTGCCCCTAAATAAAATATTTTAAAAATTATTTTTACAAGTTTATTTGTGAAATACCTGGGCCCTACGAAAGTAGGGTGAGAATGCTATTCGGTTCTCCCAGAGAGGAATCAGAAGAGCTATGCTTGGAATATCACGCCTCACTCAAGTGAGAGAAGGAATCCGGAGTTCTGACCTCCGTCGCTATTCCAGAATCAGGGACGCTGTCTCGTTTGCCAAGGCATCGAAAATCAGATGGGCTGGGCATGTAATGTGATTTGGAGACAACCGCTGGACTAGAGCCATTACCGACTGGATCCCACGGGATGTCAAAAGATCACGTGGGCGCCCACCTACAAGATGGTCAGACTTCCTTGTCAAGACCCTGAAGGAACGGTTTGAGGCTCTTCATATTCCTGAATCAACCAGATTCCATTGTTCTACATTGGCATGTGATAGGGTCCAATGGAAATGTTACTGGTGCCCGCTCGAGCAAATTGATGAATAACAGCATTCAAGTGATCAAGTGATCAAGTGATTTGTGAAATAAACAAAGGGACAAGAGAGTAAATGCACAAAAGAGAAAGTAAGCTTCTCCAGAATGGAAAAGCCACAGAATATTTTTAAATGTCTCCCAATTTATGTATAAATTCTTTTGATATTGTAGGAGTAGTTTCCCTGAGCAAAAATTATCCATAATGGCACGTGTTAGAGTTATAACATTTGTTTTTTCTAATATTTTACTTTAGTTTCCATTATTTATAATACTATCAATGATAGCATTTCATGCTTACACTGTTCTAACCCCACACTCTCTGCCAGTATTCACTTCCATCTACCATTGTCTCAGGGTACACCGGCCGCACCCCATCATCTTTCCACCATAACCAGCTCAGTTCTGTAGACCAATTCACAGGTCAATTCAAAATGGAATGAGGACCTCACTATTAGACCTGAATCCATAAATTAGATTGAGGAAAGACTAGACAGAACCCTTTATGACACTTAATCTAGAGGCAACTTTAAGGATTCAGTACTGCTGGCCAAGCAAATGGAAGCAAGATAAACAAATGAGATTATAAAAATAATTAAGAAGCTTCTGTACCACAAAATAAATGATGACCAGAATGAAAATATATCCCACACTGGAAGAAATGATTTGTCCACCATTCATTTGATAAGAAGTTAATATCCAAGATATATAAAACATTTGTAAAATTTAACAAGAGGAAAACATAGGCCCCATCCAAAAAATGGGAATAAAATATGAACAGAAGTTTCCTCAAAGAATACATAAAAACCAAGAAGTCTATGAAAATTATGCTCTGCCTCAATGATCATCAAGGAAAAGCAGATCAAAACAACAATGAGATGTCATCTCATCAACACTGGTCATTCCTGTTCTTTATTGGAAGGATGAGGATTGGGTCATACCCAGCGGTGCTCAGAAGACCTAGCTCTCTACTCAAGGATAACTGCTCATTGTGCTCAGGGTGCTATGGTACATGGTTTCATGGATCAAACCTGGGTCATCTGAGTGCAAGAAAAGCACTTTCCCCTTGCAATATGCTTTGTTTACCAGGCTTTGTTCTTTGTGATCCACGCCAGTGCCTGTGCTGTATGAACACTGAAATCCTACTAGCCTCACTAAGGCAGCTGTTAACCTGCATCGGCAGCCCAAAATCAATGTGGCATTGAGTTGTTCTCTGCCATCCACATTTCCAGGGAGCTGTAGTTCCCAGATTGAGGTGAGATTCTCTCTTTATAGGGAAAAGAGATATCAAGTCACTTACAACTTCCACATAGATTTTCTAGCTTCATGTCTATCTTGAAGAGTGTAATTGCAGAAGACAAATGTTGAAGTGAACAATTTTACTTAGGAAATATTATTGGAAGGAGGAATGAAACATAGGGAGAAAGAGTCCTGTAAATAAAGGGAAAGAAAAACATTCCAAGTTGGAATGTGCCAGGAACCCAAAATTGAGTGCTAAGGAGTTGCTCTGAGAATCTGATGAAATGCCTTTTTCAAGCTGCCTTGGCCTGGGACTCTCAGTATGGGTAAAAGTTTGTTACCAAGTGCTGTCTAGGACTTGGAACTCTGGCAGTCTTCATTCAGTCTTACTGGGGTCTTGCTGAACTGTCTTCTGAAGGATTCTAGCATTCAGGTTTGAGCTGTGATCTGGAGCCACAGTTTGGCCTTAAGTCTGAGTTGTGCATTTTAGGTCTTGAGCCAAGGCAAGCTGTGGGTGACAGGGCAGGTTAACTCTATCTCAGAATACATCAGGCTTTAAACATCCCAATGCACATTGCCAGAAGGTCTCCTACAGCTGCCTATGTCAACACCTTTGCAATAGAATATCACAAAATGAATTTCCTATTAAGAAAAGCCCATTTGAACTGATACCTGAAATGGGCTATCAATCTTTCATAACAGAAGACAAATATAGTCTCAGTTCTAAACACTGTACAGGGGGACCTGCTGTGGCTATGTACCTGTGATTTCCTACTGTGCAGTCAGGAGAAAATCAGATCATAAAGAAAAATTAGGACAAAAATGCTACAATATTCTTCCAAACCTGTGTATCCTCAGCACAACAGTGATGGTTTTGGGATTTGGGGGGGAGGGATTGTTTAAGACAAGAAATAGTGGCAGCAGTGGCAGCTACATGATCCAGACCCAATAAAACAACATATGGAAGACAATTTGAATGCAAACTTTTACTCGTATTTGTTATCTAGTCTTACCCAAATGATTACTATCCTCATAAGCAAATTCATTCTGTTACATTTCTGCTCCTAATTAAATGCAAAGTGGCCGCAAGCATAACTGAAAATATGACCTTTTAAGCATTGTTCGTCACAACACAACTGTTTAAAATGAATCTCATGCTGCCCCAACTCAAAAACCTCTTATTCACCACCTGAACTACTACAGAGTGTCTAGCAAACCTTGAACACAGTTAGATTGGTCCAAAAACCAACAGACACAGACATGCACACACACTTAGAAACACACACCTGTTAAGACGCAGTCAAAAACAGAAAAGTTAAGTATTCCAACCAGAGATTAGACTGTAGATCAAAAGTTTCCAATACAGAAAACCCAGGATATAATGGTTTAACCAGAAAATTCTTAACAAATATTAAAGAATTAATGTCAATTCTTCTAAAACTCCTACAAAATATTCAAGAAAAAAGACCTAATTTTATGGTGTCTGCAAGAGACTGTCTTTAAATATGAGGTTACAGCTTAAAGATAATTTTTTAAATATGATGTAGACTAAGCTTCAGAACTCAGTTTCTATAATGCAATATCGAAATAGCATTAACAGAGCTAAAGAAGCATATTTTATAATATGAAGAGTACATTGACTAAGAAGTATCATTCATCTAACAGAACCTTAAATGCATGAAGCAAAAGAAAAAAAGGTTAAAGGAAGAAATAAAGAATTATACAGCATTTAAAACCAGTTACTGATAAGACAAGTAAAACAAAAAGTGACAAATGCTCAGGTGTTTTAACAACACTCTCACCATCTGATCTAACTAATAAGGGACATTATGTCAGATATTTGTAAAATTTATTTTCACTGCATATTTATATGGTAAATGCAATGTTATTCATTCATTAGAAATAATAAGTCAGCATAAAACAGCTTTAAATATATAAATGACTGGCATAATTTGTACCATATTTGCTGGTCACAACATTCAAAATCACTAATGAGAAACTGTCTAGAAAATTGGACCAGAGAGATAGAAGCCCTTGCCTTGTGCATGGCTAGCGTGTGTTCAACACATACGGTCCCCCTGAGAACCACTAGCAAGTGATCTTGGAGCACACAGTAGGAGTCACTTTTAGATATGGCCAAAATGAACCCCTGCCCAACAAGAAAAAATGTATTTTGGAAAATTCTAATATCTTTAAATAGACTTCTAGATAACATTATATGTACAATGTGATATAAGATATAAGGTAAATGGTAAATATCCTCAGGGAAGTTTCCTGAGAACAATGCTACATAAATATTTGCTATTGTTATAAATTGGAATTCTAAAAGGCAATTAAAATGAGCTTTTCTAAAGCTTTACTCAATATAGATGAAGCTCAAAACTGTGGTAAGTAAACAGATGTCACTAGGAATATATTCAGTAGAATATTATTTATTTAAAGTTTAAAATCATGTCAATTATAACTATAAAGTTTTAGACACATATACAAATATATTAACTATAAATTGTAAATACAAGTGAAACAATTATAAATATTACAAAAGAGAGTAGTTTTCTAGGGGTTTTCTGTGAGGATGGAATAGAGAAATTTAGTGAAGGAAGTTACCTAGCTACAAAGATATTTCACTTTTTTTTTAAAAAAAAGCATTGGTTTCTCAAAAATGTTCCTCCTAAGAAAAAGGGCAGGGGTAGGGGCCGGAGCAATAGCCCAGCAGATTCTACGTGGCTGGCCTGCGCCGGCCCGGGTTTGATCCCGGCATCCCATATGGTCCCCTGAGCACTGCCAGGAGTAAGCCCTGAGAATCACCGGGTGTAACCCAAAAAAGCAAAAAAAAAAAAAAAAAAAGAAAAGAAAAGAAAAGAAAAAGGGCAGATATGGGAGTATTTCCTTTATTGTTTTTATTCATTACATATTATAATCTGTGGACACTTTCATTATATAAAGTATTGCATGCACTATTTTATAGGAGTAAGGTATTCTGTAATATCAATTATAAAAATAATTATGTTGGGTCCCACTTTTACCATTTGCCAACCAATGGTAAGGAGTGCAAAAGATAAGGAAACTCACACTTAAAAATCTTCCATTGCTATTTTTGGTTCCCTTCCTTTTTTGGAATATTTAAATTTTAGAAAAAATTTAAAAATTAAATATTTTCTACTTAAGTAGCTCTCCTGCATACCATTATTATTAGCTTTCTTTGAATGCTGATAATAAAGGTATGCAAAAAACAAAAATTTTCTATATGCCTTTGGGCAGTTTATTTGACAATAGCTGACTCATGGGATTTTTAATTGGTTATAGAGAGACTGTGCTATTGAATTAGTGAACATGAAGTGCAGTTCGTTGAAGATTAAAAAGAACTGTGTCTCTGGAATTTTGCCCCTACATTTTGGCCTGCCTAGGAAACTGAAAATGGGGATGGCAGAGCCGGCATCTGCAGGGCAGTAGCTGAGGTTGGGGGAACATAAGAAACATTTTAATTTGTTTCTAGATACCTAGAATTCTAGGTATGCTCCCCAGGAACCAGAGTAGTTGATCCTGAACAGCTTGAGGAGTGGAAGCACTGAAAATCTGCAGTTAGAAGTTCTATCTTAGCTGGACTTTGGCACCAGTAGTTACTGCCTAGGACATGGCCTCTGACACCTCCTAATCTCTGCCCCTCTCCCTGCACTTACTTCTGGGCCAACATAACATACCCAGTTATTTATGACTGGAATCTCCATCTCATTTTCTCTCAAGCAATCCCCCCCACTCCTCCCAAAGAGTGATCTAGGAGTAGTAATTCTTACTTTAGAATCACTCATTTGCATTTTATTATAAATTTATTCTTGGATGTTTTTAGAGAAGAGTTTCATGAAGAGGTAATAGACAAGTAAGTAGGTTTCTGAGGAAATATGGGGGGTATCTACAGAGTCAATTGAATTTCTATCAATATTCCAATGGCAGTTTTTTCACAGAAATAGAACATGAAATTTGTAAGGAACTACAAAATACATAAGGACCACTAGCCAAAGCAATCTTGACAATATTGAGAAAATACAAAGCCACAGATAACACATTCCCTGATTTCTAACTATTCTACAAAAGCTATATAACTTTGGCATTAAACAGTTACTCAGAAGTATCCAAAAAATATCACTTGTCACTTGTCTTCCTGCTGTTCATCAATTTGCTGGAGCAGGCACCAATAAGGTCTCCATTCATTGGGAATGAGGTCCATTATTGTTACTGTTTTTGTCATATTGAACACACAATGGGTAGCTTGCCAGGCTCTGCCATGGCTCTGGGTTCATCCGAGGGGGCCCAGTCTTTTACTATGTCAGACCATCAACCATCCAGGGCCCATGGGGCAGAGTCCTGGGTGTAGAAAAGTCTGTCTCTTGTCTACTACTTGCCACCATAGCCAGGCACCACAGCCACACCTGCACCTCAAGGGCCAGGAGAAAACATAAAAGAGGAATAGAGGGGCTAGAGCAATACTCCAGCAGGTAAGGTATTTGTCTTGCATGTGGCCAACCTGGGCTCGATACCCGGCATCCCATATGGTACCCCAAGCACCACCAGGAGTGATTCCTGAGTGCAGAGCCAGGAGTAACCCCTGAGTATTGCTGGGTGTGACCCAAAAAAAGGAAAAAAAAATAAGATGAATAGAATAGTTTCTCCAATTAATGGCATTGGAAAACAAAACAGCCACATGTGAGAATAAAACTGCACCACACTTTCCTATAACATATACAAACACTAACTTAAAAAGGAACTAATGATATGATGAGATAAGACCTGAAACACTGTGGTGGGACTGTCGACTTGTACAACCTTTCTGGAAAACAATATGGACATTCCTCCAAAGACTAGAAATTGAGCTCCCTTTTGACCCAGCCATACCACTCCTGGGAATATACCCTGGGAAGCCAAAAACACACAGCGGAAACACAATCCACACTTTTATTTTCATAGCAGCACTATTCACAATAGCCAGAACCTGGAAACAACCAGTATGCCCGAGAACTGATGACTGGATAAAGAAACTGTGGTACATCTACACAATGGAATACTATGCAGCTGTTAGGAAAAATGAAGTTATGAAATTCCGCCTATAAATGGATGGACATGGAAACGATTACATTGTGAGTGATATTAGTCAGAAGGAAAAAGAGAGATATAGAATGACTGCATTTATTTGCATGACATAAATATATATATGTGTTTATATATATTTACATATTATGATACCAACATTCACTCTCCGGCAAAACGTTGACCAGGTCTTACCAAAAGTGGAAATTACCACAAAAGTGTGGGAGTCAGAGGTTAGGTAAGACAGAGAAGGGAACATGTGCAAATAAATGTCGAAAGGACTAATACCAACCTAGAACTGAGCATTAAATACAGGCGAAAAAATGTACATGATGGCCTCTAAGTGTATTATTGCAATCCACAATATGTAAGAGAAGGAAAAGAGAGGGAGAAAGAAAAGAAAAGAACCTGCCATGGAGGCAGGCTATGGGAGGGGGGAGGGAATTGGCGACATTGGTGGGCAGGAAATGGGCACTGGTGGAGGGCGGGGTGCTGGAACACTATGTGACCGAAACCTCCAAACATGAACAATGTTGTAACTGTATATCTCACGGTGGTATAATAAAATATTTAAAAAAATCTGAAACAATGAAACTTCTAGAAGAACATACAGGCAATAATCTATTTAACATTAGAATTGGCAATGATCTTTTTTTATTAAATTTGACCAAAAGTAAAGGCAACGGACGGCACTTGTGTGGCAGCTAGAACGCATCCTGTACTGTAAGAACGGAGGCTCCTCCGACCCAGCAGCATCGTTCCGCTTTGCAAGAAGGTCTACGAGTTACGTGGAGCTTCAGCTTGTTGCTTATTTCATGATGTCACTGACCATATACTTCCCATTCGTGCCACAAAAGTGATCAGTGAGCTCGCAGACTGCCTGAAGCTGAGGTGCCATGTCTAGGGTCAGGAAGAAGTGAATGCACCAGATCTGCCCAGCAAAAGAGGCCACAGCGGCTGAAGTAGGCATTGACCATGGTCAGCAGGTACTAGGGGAAATACAGATTCTACCACCCTCCCCTACTCCATGGGGCCCACCATTTTACACATCCGTACTTCCCTCGTGTCACAACTCCACCCAGCAGACCAGACTATCACAGCCGGGATCATCCACAGCCACCCTGCAGCAGTTTTTTTTTTACAATCCGGACCAGGTATGCTGAACCAGAGACTCTCAGACAAGGGGCAGAGCTGCTACTTGCTCTCTCTGTGCCCAGCTGCTTGTGAGGCGCCCGGGAGGCATGGCGGGTTCTAACCCTGGTCTGCCACCCAGCAGAGCCTCACAACAAGCCAGACCACCCTCCCCTACTCCATGGGGCCCGCCATTTTCCACATCTGGACTTTCCTCCTCGTCACAACTCCACCCAGAAGACCAGACTATCACAGCCTGGTTCCGCGTGGCCACTAAAAGGCCACGCAGTTCATCAATATATGCTTTATTTAAAGGTGACTACAACAGTATGCCACCTGCACGGCAAGCCTGGCAAGCTGCTCGTGTAGTATTTTATATGTGAAATACCAGTAACATTTATATTAGGTCATTCCCGTGACCTAATATAATGGTTTGAGGCTCTTTATGTTCCTGGAGCAAGCGGATGCCTTTGGATTCTACTAGCATGACTCAGGACATATGGAGATATTACTGGTGCCCGCTCTAGCAAATAGATGATTAACGGGAAGATAGTGAAAGGCAACAAATTAAAACTACAGAAATGAAATTAATCAAATATGAAAAGCTTCTGTACAGCAAAGCAAATTACTAGCAAAATGAAAAGTAGCCTACAAAGTAAAAGAAATATTTTACAAATCTTATCAGGGGTTAATATAGCATATATATGTATGTATATAAATATACACACACACAAAGATGCCATAAAACAGTCAGAAAAATAAACTAATTGTAAAAATCAGAAGGTCAGAGAAATTGCAGGTGTTAATGCAACTACTTTTATACACCCTACCCAGGTCTGACTTCTGATCCCTAAACACTGCCAGAAGTTACCTCTAAGCACAGAGCTGGGAATAGTCCACCAGTACCATTGAGTATAATCCTGAATAACAACTACAAATAAATAAATTAGTTTGTTAAATTTAAAATGTATAGAGAAGCTAACTAGATATTTTCACAAAGAACAACAACAAATGGTCAGCAGGCACATGAAAAGTTAATATGTCAGGAAAATCAGGGAAAGACAAATCCAGACTATAATAAAATACTAAATGAGACATGTCTGCAAGTGGCTATCATCAAAAAGATAAGTAGAGTGAAAGTTCTGCAAGGAGGTGGAGGTAAGAAGTCCATGTGCATTGGAGAGAATTTAAGTTGATGCAGCAAATATATTATGAGGAACAATATGTAATGTCCTCAAACCCTTTCAAAAGGCACTTGCTTTCATTTGGCAATTCTGATTGAATTTCCAGCACTGCCAGGAGTGATTCCTGAGCAGAGCCAAAGGTTAGCCCTGAGCATCACCAAGTGTTGCCCAAACCCCAACTACCTCCCCTCAAAACACTTAAATTACTTTTTATGCAACAATTCTATTTAACTTGTTATATAATGGTTTTGAAAGGTATTAATTCACCACAGTCCCAGATTTATTGCTTTATTATATAATACCTAAGATATGGAAATAAGTCTTTTTTTCTTTTGGGGTCACACCCAGCCATGCTCAGGTATTACTCCTGGGTCTGCACTCAGGAATTACTCCTGGCTTTGATCAGGGGACCATATGGGATGCCAGGGATCAAACCCAGGTTGACATAACATAAGGCAAACGCCTTACTGCTGTAGAGAGTACTACCCTACTCTGACCCCTGGAAAAATGTTGAGTATCTATCAATAAAAGAAAATATGACACCATGTACTTCTTCAAAATGCAATAAATCTTGTCATTTTCAACCAGGATGGACCTGAGGAGATTATCTAGGCAGAGTAAGTAAAACAGAGAAAGATTGTGGGAGTTTGAAAGAAGATTCTCACACACACACACACACACACACACACACACACACACACACACCCCAAACTCAGAGATACACCAAACAGAGGAGTGATTACAAACAGGAGAAATGGAAAGAGCAAACAATAAGTACAAAGATCAAAAGGTACATTTATAAAACCATAGTGCTGTGCTTTAAAAGAATAAAACATTTTGTATCCATTATATACAAAACCCAACCAATACCCTTCAAAGCAGACCAGCATTTTCCTCTTTAAATTTTGATCAGATGTTTATTACTTCTCCATGCATGCTATACAGTATACAGAGCCCTCGCTGCCTTCACCCTTTACTCCTGCTTTGAGCATTTTTTTTCAGAAAATTTTAGTTATAATTCTTGACCGTATACAACCTCTCTTTTCCTTGATTCTAAATTCCATAAAGGTGAGTCATTGTTTTTTTATCCCTATATAATCCAAATGACCTGAAAGAGTGACCAGCTCAGGGTAATTACTCTGAAAACATTTGTAGGAGTGAACAAAAAAGTACTGTGCTATGTTGCTTAAAAATTCTACTACAGCAATTTTAAAAACTTATCCACATATATTTCTTTTTGTGTTCAACAGACTTCTGAATATTAATTGGGGGGCATTAAAGTGTGTAAGGTAGAAAAAAGCAATACATTATTGGGAAGAATGTAGTCTAGTAAACAAATAAAATGAGATAACCAGGAAAGTTACAAAAACCTGTATCCAGGTTAGTCATTAAACAGGGAAGTAAAGGAAATGATATGTTGGGCAAAGACCTGAAAAAAGCAAAGGGAACAAATCCATACAGCTAGTTAGGAAGGAAAGGAGAGTCATGTCAAACATAAAGCCCACATCAACAGAAATATCTGAATAGCTAAAAATTATCCCCTTTGAGGCTAATCTATTAGCAGTAATGATGGAGTGAGACCAAAGACATGAATTTAGAGGTTTGTTAGGGTCCCTAGTGTGCAGGATTTTGAAGTTCCCATTAAGATTGAATTTTGCGTGGTTAGTACAAAGAAGGAACCACTATGACAATGTTAATTGGAAAAGATCACTCTAGATAAGAACTGAGTGGTGAAAAGGGGTAAAGTAATTCACATGATATCCTTTCAGTGTCTGTACTGCAAACCATAATGCCTAAAAGGCAGGGAGGAAAGTAGGAGAAGAGAAATAGAGGAAGAAGAGGTGGAGGATGAGAAAAAAGGATAAAAGAGAGGAGGAGGAGGAGGAGGAGGGGTGGAGGAGGAAGAGGAGGAGGAGAAGAGGAGACGCTGGAGAGGAGAGGAGGAGGAGGGTCTGCTATAGAGGCAGGCTGGGGTGAATAGTGAAATGGAAACTGGGGACATCTGTGGTGGGAAAAGTACACTGATTTTGGAACATTAGATGACTGAAACCTAATCATGAACAACTTTGTAACTGTGTATCTCATGGTGATTTAATTAAAAAAATAAAAAAGAAAAAATTGGATTTGCTCACAGGGGACAGAAAATCATTTCAGCTTCACCGACAAGAAAATAGAATCATTTTCCTGCATTATATGTAGCTTGCATACTATTGTTGTATCACTGCTTGCATGCATATATGTTATATATTAACTGACATTTTTAACCTTTTCCTAACCAATTAAAAGGCTATTATGGAAAAATAATAAAAAAATAGTGAAGCTACGTTGACAAAGTAGATGTAAGGTGAAGGAAAGGAACAGGCATGAAATCATTTAAATCTTGAAGCCATACATAAATCTTTGGTTCAGTTCTACCACAATGTATCGTGTAATATGAGTATAGTGGAGGCTAAATGATTTCCAATCTTTCACTCAACAAGTATTTTGAACTAAGTTCTTGTTTTCAAATTATAAAAAATTAGTGCATATTTGGGGGTGGAGAGAGAGTATAACAGGTAGGGTGCTTACCTTTCATACAGCTGACCTGGTTTCAATCCCCAGCATCCTATAGAGTCCCTGAACCTTGCCAGGAATAATTCCTGAGATAGAACCAGGAATAAGTCCTGTAAACCACTGGGTGTGGCCCCAAAATAATACATACTATAAGAAAGATACAAGCGTTTAGTGGAAGGCTGAAAGGTAGTTCGGTGAGTAAGGCAGTTGCTCTACATGAGGCTGACCCAAGTTTGATCCCCAGCACCATAAATTGTTACCCCAAGCACTTCCAGTAGTGATCCCTAAGTAAGGAGTAAATCCTAAGTACTGTCTGGTATAGCCTACCAAGTGAAAATAATACAAGTTTATGGAAGTAAAGGAGGATGGAGAGAGGTCTAGAGAGAGGAGGAGGTTAACAGATTTTGTAAGAATGATTAGTGTTGGATGGCAGATGTAGCTAATCTGGGAGCTTTGTTGTTTTGCTCACTCCCAGCTTAATCTACTTAATCCAAGGTTCATTCTAATGAGACCTCTCTTCTATGTCAGCACTGCTAGAGGGTGTGGCAGTTACAGAAGTCACCTTAATTGAATAACTTCTGACTTATACATCTACTAAGACTTCTATGTTTTCTAGATTAGGCACAGCTCCTCTTTATACCCACTGCACCCAGTGTGGGACAGTTAGAATTTACCAGGAGACTACCACCCTGGCTACGTTGAGACTATGGGAAGACTATAGGGAGGATCATACTAGTGTGCTCTAAACAGGCAGGTGTGACCCTTTCAGTACAGGAGAACAAGATACTCAGAATCACCCTGGTGCAGATGATAATAAGGACCTTGTGGGTACCATCTAGATTACATGAAGCTCATGAAATTAAAATGTATTACTTTATATCAGCCTCCTCTCTCTCTCTCTCTCTCTCTCTCTCTCTCTCCCTCTCTCTCTCTCTCTCTCAGTGTTTTACATAAGAGATAATCTCGGGATTAGTCCTTGGCTAATCTTTGTTTATACCTGCAATAGGGTGTGGCACTGTCCTTCTACATTTGTTTAGGGTTCTTTGTTGACATGACCCATGACCCTGGATTACTTTGGTGTATATAAGGGGACTGACTTGAGGCCCCTTCGGCTTTTGGCTCCTGCAGCTTTTGGCTTTTTTCTCTTTGGCCTTTTGCTCCTTCTTCTGGGTAGGACTCATCTCGAGTGAGATCCTCTCTCTTTGGTGGGGGACTTAGGCTTTTTTGTATGTTCTAAGTTCGGACCAGAGCTAGTTTGTTCATTATATTGGAGTGCTGTGGAAGAGCTTTTGTACTATTAAAAGCCTTTTTGGAACTGCACCGGACTCATGAGTTTTCATCTGTTCCCCGGCGTCCTCGGAGGTAGAAGAGAATTTCAGTCCTGACACTGTCGGGGACCCCAGTGACATCCCCAACAGATTAGGATATTGATAGTTAAGAGAAGAGTTTTATTTGTTTTTGCTTTGTGATATTAGAGCAGAGGCCTGGAGGTAGTGAAAAAGCATGCCTTGAAGATATTCTTGGAAGAAACTTTTATGTGAAACAAGGGGCAGAACAAATGAGTATACAAGAACTGCACTGGGGGTCTAAATATGTGGTCAATACTGAGTTCCTATGCCCCTCGAGGTGTTGCAGGTGTGGCTGCAGTGCCTGGCTGCATCAGCAGGTGGCAGACAGGATTCAGGCTTGTATACACCCAGGGCTCTGCGCTGTGGGCCCTGGATGGTTGATAGTCTGGCATAGAAAAAGACTGGACCCCCTAGGATGAACCCAGAGCCACAGCAAACCTGGAAAGCTACTCCGTGGTGTATTCGATATGCTAAAAGCAGTAACAATAATGGACCTCATGGGGCGGAGCGATAGCCAGCGGTAGGGCGTTTGCCTTGCACACGGCCGGCCTGGCCGCTGGGTTCGATCCCGGCATCCCATATGGTCCCTGAGCACTGCCAGGAGTGATTCCTGAGTGCAAGCCAGGAGTAACCCCTGAGCATTGCCGGGTGTGGCCCAAAAAAAAAAAAATAATGGACCTCATTCCCAACATTATTGGTGCCTGCTCGAGCAAATTAATGAACAACAGGAAGACATGTGATAAGTGGCAAGTGATATCATTCTATTTTGCTTTCCTTCCTTACTGACAATTTGGAAAATAATCTTCCTTTAGCAGATAGTAAATTCATTAAGTAAAAAGCAATCCCTTCACCACAAAAATTCTACAGGAACTATTTTGTTCCTCTCAACATTCAGAAGGCATCATTATCAGTATCAGCCTTAGCTTATAAATGGATAAAATTTGGTATAGGGTTAAGTAATTTGTCCAATATGCATAATATACCCAGTGGAATTCAGGCCAATAATCTACCTCTCAATAACCAAACTTCCTACTTTATTTTGCCTAAATCTTTGGAATCATGTACCTATGTAATAGGGCTACCTCTCCAATAAGTCAGAGCTTACTTTTTAATACTGGGTAAATGCCTGCCTTGAAGATTGCAAATTTGCAGGGGAAGGCTGTCCCAATAAATGAAAGAGTGAGTGTTTTATTAGTCTATTATCATGGCATTAGCTAAAGGTGACATTTTCAGTATTTTATGGGACTTATATTCTTTTATCCATGTACATAGGACTTTTTGAGTGATAAATAGGGACTGTCTGTATTTTCTGGTGACACGACAGATTCACAGCTCTCAACAGATGTTTCACGCTCATAATGACTGCAAAGAAGATTCAGAGGCTTGCTAAGTTTCCTCTTCATAGATAATATTAAATCCCTTGTCATTACCTAAAGGGGCTGCAAAATCTCTGTGGTTTAAATGAATGCCTTTCAAGCCAAGTTTTAAATACTTAACAAGGCCAACTGTGCTTACTCCAGAATTCTCTCGTGATAATTGTAGCCTTTTTTTGGTCAGTTCCTCGCAAACTCAAATACACTTTTTAAAGATGATGTTAATGTGCCTGTGTATTTCAAATGTTATTCTCTTCCTAGAATTAAAAAAAAAAATAAAAGGGGCCGGAGCAATAGTCCAGCGTGTAGGGCGTTTGCCTTGCACCGTGGCCGGTCCGTGCCGGCCAGGATTCGATCCCCGGTATCCCATATGGTCCCCCGAGCACCGCCAGGAGTAATTCCTGAGTGCAGAGCCAGGAGTAACCCCTGAGCATTGCTGGGTGTGACCCCAAAAACAAACAAAAAGATAAAAAAAGGCAGGATAAACAGATAAACTCTAAATCCAGAAAAGATGTGATAATTCAGTTTCTTAAGCATATCACTATAGATGAGTTTCAGAAAGAAACTAAAATGTTCTGGATTATATTTACTTAGTGAATATAACCTCCATTTGTTTTGGTTGCAGGAAAATCTATCGCTTGCTCTGGAAATTTGACCTAATTATAGAAAGATGCTGGTTAGAAAGAATTTTCTCACTACCAGGCTACTAACTGAAAACCTAAGAATTCATATGACTGATTGCTAAATATTTAACTTACCTTCTCAGGAATAAATACTAACTACTAAGTATAATAAGGTATGGTGCTTTTTCTTTGGGAAAAGATAAAAGCAAAAGTAAATACAATGAGACTCTGCCTTCAAAAAACTTATAAACTGACACAATATAGAAAAATAGAAATAACATAAGTTCAAAAATGGTCATTTGCAAAGATACAAAAAAAATCATTTTTACTTGGTAATAAAGGATGCATTTATTTTAAAATGCTATATTAAAAACAGGTCTAGAAGAATAGAACTGATTTTGATAGGTAAAATTGAAGAAATGGTGTTTCACAAGACTGAAAAGAATAGACTGGATGACAGCATGGAGTGGATGTGTTAAGTATACATGGAGAAACATTGGAAACAGAACAGAGTCAATTACAGCAGGAGCAAGGTGTGTTTGGCTTCATGGATACTGTTGTTAGCTTAGATACTGTCTTATCCTATCCTGTGCTTGATCCATTTAATTAATCCTATTCTTCTACCAGAGACTGAGAACATATTCCTCAGTACCCTACACCAGCACAATAGCTCAATCACCTCATAATTAGATGTTGATTTAGGAGATACACACAGACAATTAGATGAAAGTATTCTCTGATATAGACCTTTCTGCAAATGCTACTTAATTCTTTTGTATTAGAAACATGGGTCCTCTCTGATTACCCTGGTGGTCCATACTTAAGTATTTGGCAATACTTTCAAAGGCTATTTGGTCATTAAACTAGAGAAGATGTTTCCAGGAGGAAGAACCTGGCCTCTAAACAACCACAATCCAGTAATGGCTGGAACCTGCCTATGAGTCGCTTAAAAGCTTAACCCTTCTATTTGCGCATTCCATTTAAATGTTTTTTTTTGTATTTTTTTTGTCTCTCAAACACTCTGATATAGTCAGGCTTAAAGAACATGGGCTTACCCAGAAACAGAACAGTTTGAGGAAGGTCTTGAAAGTAGACATTGAGGCTAGCTAACTTGATCAAAGGAGATTCAGTTAACAGGAAAGTAGAAGTTAGTGAGGTGAATGTCCAAAGGAAATACAGGTCTGAGCCGGACAGGACCACCAGGAAGAAAACAGCGAACAAATGTAAGACAACATTGAATTAAAATGGACCACCAAGATTATGAGCAAGTAGGGAGAGAGAAAGCCAATATTTTTTAAAAAAGTAAAGAGGAAATGGTGAAAAAATTGACAGGAAAATAAATATATTCTTGTTTATTTCTCTGCCAAGTGGACTGTCAGTTGCCATCATTTATATGGGTCCTGGGACTTAGCTGAGGCCAGCTGGATCCTTCCTTCCCATCTCTCCTCTGTGCCATGCTTCATTCCCTTCATGGATTCTGCCGTCTACTGACAAACAGAAGCCTTTGCCTTAGGCTGCCAAAACCAAGACACTATCCTGTAACAGGGCCATTGAAATGATATTCAATTCCCTTCCACCCTAAAGTGTCTGTGGATCTAAGGTCATTTTAAAAGCAACTCACAGAAGAAATAGGTGATTCTGCTCCCAAGAATACAACAGTATGGAGAGAGGGTCTCTCTCTCTCTCAAAAAAAAAAAAAATGAATACAACAGTGTGAAAATGAGGGTGCCTCAAAACTGAAAAAGAAGGAAAAACCAAAAGAACACAATTGTGATTTTCCTCAAACAAAATCCACTTGGCTTCTCTGATACTTGGTTGAGATAACTGCTGCTTGATTTCCCTGTGTTGCTGGCTGGGGTTAAGTTAGAAAATGGTTTTTCCATCCTGGAGATTTTTTTTGCTTTCATGGTTTCATTGTGTTGGAACATATCCTGTAGAAAGAATTCTGGCACATGTGTAAGCTAGTCCATTTAAAACAATTTCTAATGGCCAACAAGATTGTCTAGGAAGAGTGATATAAGGGAAGGAAAGAAAGGCCAGAGAAGACAATATGGAAATTTCCAGTCCCTGGATGAAATCAATCTTCACAATTGAAAAGAAGTTCATGGTGATTCTCCAGGCTATCCTGGGGTTATCGGTCCATTCCTCTCTCAGCAAGGAGGGTCTCACCTCACAGGGAGCGGTGATTCAATAATCACAAACTCAACAATTACTAAGGAAAAACATGATGACCCCTGACCTGACAAGCAACTGGGAACAGTACCAGCTAATCCCTTGAAGATGAGATTTGAAGAATGAGGGAAGTAACCCCAGGAAAACAAATACTTGGAAATAAAATAGCCTCACCCCCCCAACAATGCATTTCCTAGGTATATAAAAAAAATAAAAGTCAAGAAGACTAATCAAGGATTGCACTTCTCAGAAGTAGCAGCTAAGCAGGTTTTCTTTTTGCCTTCTCACTTGAGTGTTGTCCAATAAATCTGATATAAATCAGATTTTATATCAGAAAATCTGATATTTTCTGATATAAATCTCACTTGACTCAAAATCTCACTTGACTCAAAATAAATTGACTTAGAGCAGTGTTGACCTGTTTCAGTAGCTCAGGCACTGTTCAGTGTTCCTATAAAGTGTATGGCGTGCTCTGGATTCCCTCATCTGGAAGGACATGGCCACGTTCTCATCTCCAGTATTTAACAAGCTATGGTTCAGAGAGTGGAGATAGGCTTTTGCGCATTTAAGAAGCTAATTCTCTCAGCATCCATGCCACAGCTGCTTAGCTGTGAGGGGACATGTGTAGAAGTGGTAGGACAGGCTTCTTGGGGGTACACAGCAGTGACCCCCAAACTGACTTACCTTTTCCTCCTTAGAAGTTCCTCATCTCCCATCTCTCTGCTCAAGGATCTGGTTCAATCTGTTCAGAGGGACAGAACTTAAGAACAGACATTCTACTATTATTCCCACCCCAACCCTCGGGGCTAGAATGGAGGTAATATGGTGCTTTTGGGGGTGCATTGCATAATTTCTTTATTCCATGAGGAAAAAATCATGAACTCTGGAAGTTTGATAAAGGGTGAGAAGAAAGGATTGGGGTGAAAAAAGTTTAGCGTCCAAGAAATCACTCTGAACCATCCTCATACTCAACATAATTCACTTATCACCACTTGTGGGTGACAAAACCTAGCTTCTATTTTTTTCCAAAGAACTAGCCCAGAAGATTTACACAAGGAGCAATGACAATACTCTGCCCTGAAAGAGATTTTGTGCATGAGGAAGGAAAGAAGACATAACTAGATTGATCCCAAGCCCTGCAGTCTTATTCCTGGTCCCTATTACCACTTTTTTGGGCAGGGATGGCAGTTTTAGGAGAGGGGTTACCACAGCAATTGGAGGGGGATTCTGGGGACCACTTCTAACCATATTCAACATGACTGTGAAGACCCAATAGCACAGAGCTCAAGTCCAAGGATGCTAAGGGCCACCAAGGCATATGCCTAGGAGCACTTGTAGGCTATGGAGTGCCAGTGATCAAACTTGGGGGCACGGTACGTGCCTTGTATGTGTGGGGGGTGGGTGGGGGAGTGCACATCAAGCAATAATCATGGAGTTACTTCTGGTTTTATACTCAGAAATTATTCCTGACAGTGTACAGGGGACCATATGAACCCTGGGGATTGAACCCAAATTGACCATGTACAAGGCAAACACCCTAGCTGCTGTACTGTCACTCTAGCCTTGCATTTTAAATATCTCTCCAGTCCCTACTTTCCTCCTTTTAAAAAATAAATATTTTATTATACCACTGTGAGATATACAATTAGAAAGAAGTTCATGTTTGGGTTTCAGTCATACAGTGTTCCAGCACCCATCCCCCACCAATGCCCATTTCCCACCACCAATGTCCCCTGATTTCCCCCTCCCCCAGCCTGCATCTATGGCAGGCAATTTTCTCACCTCTCTCTCTCTCTCTCTCTCTCTCTCTCTCTCTCTCTCTCTCTCTCTCCCTCCCTCCCTCTCTCTCTCTCTTTCTCTTCCCTCTCTTACACATCGTGGTTTGCAATACATACATTTAGAGGTTATCATGTGTATCCCTTTGCTAATAATCTTTGGACATAATAACACGTTCCTCCTTCTTAATAAGCCCTGCTACAGGAGGAACTTTTTCAATTTTGCCGCCTCACCTTCTCTTATGAGCAACAAGGTCTCAGAAAAACCAAGTTAAATGAATATAGCTAAGAGGTGTGTGAATCTGAGCAGAGGAATAAAAGAGCCCATTGAGCAGAGAGAGGTGATTTGGGTAAGTGTCGGGGATGCCGCCGGGGTCCCCAACAGTGTCAGGACTGAAATTCTCTTCTACCTCCAAGGACGCCGGGAAACAGATGAAAACTCACGAGTCCAGCGCAGTTCCAAAAAGGCTTTTAATAGTGCAAAAGCTCTTCCACAGTACTCCAATATAATGAACAAACTCTAGCTCTGGTCAGAACTTAGACCATACAAAAGAGCCTGTCTCCCACCAAAGAGAGAGGATCTCACCCGAGATGAGTCCTACCCAGAAGAAGGAGCAAAAGGCCAAAGAGCAAAAAGCCAAAAGCCGCAGGGAAACAAAAGCCAATGTGAAAAGGCCAAGGGGCCTCAAGTCAGTCCCCTTATATACACCAAAGTAATCCAATTTGTGACAGGGAGGGTCATGTCAACAAAGAACCCTAAACAAAGTGTAGAAGAGCAGTGCCACACCCTATTGCAGGTATAAACAAAGGTTATACCAGGACTTATCCTGAGATTATCTCTTATGTAAAACACTGGAGAGAGAGAGAGAGAGAGAGAGAGAGAGAGAGAGAGAGAGAGAGATAGGGGCTGGTATAAAGTAATACATCTTAATTTCATGAGCTTCATGTAATCTAGATGGTACCCACAAGGTCCTTATTATTATCGGCACCAGAGTGATTCTGAGTATCTTGTACTGAAAGGGTCACACTCGCCTGCTTATAGCAAACTAGTATGATCCTTCCTATAGTCTTCCCTATAGTCTCAACGTAGCCAGGATGGTAGTCTCCTGGTAAATTCTAACTGTCCCACGCTGGGTGCAGTGGGTATAAAGAGGAGCTGTGCCCAATCTAGAAAACATAGAAGTCTTAGTAGATGTATAAGTCAGAAGTTATTCAGTCAAGGTGACTTCTGTAACTGCCACACCCTCTAGCAGTGTTTACATAGAAGAGAGGTCTCATTTGAATGAACCTTGGCTTAAATAGATTAAGCTGTGAGTGGGCAAAACAACAAAGCTCCCAGATTATCTAAACTTGTCCTCCAACAGGTAAGCAGTTAGTAGTCTGTCAACCAGCCAGTCCCTGTGCACTTACCAGCAGAGAAGAATTCAATACCTAATCTATTCTGAACAGAGTGCAAGATGGAGATTCAAAGAGGAAAACACAAAATTAATTTTTAGTTGCTCAGGACCTAATGTGGTAATTCGTTAGTCCAGGCCTAAACCTAGAGGAAGGAAGTGTGTTCCCTACCTCTCCACAACCCTACCCCCACCACCATGTCCATGATCTGAAGAGAGCAGACTGGTAGCAAAAGGACCAGGAAGAAAGTAATCCCTGAGCATTCTTGGT
Source organism: Cryptotis parvus (assembly GCA_021461705.1). Taxonomy (NCBI): domain Eukaryota; kingdom Metazoa; phylum Chordata; class Mammalia; order Eulipotyphla; family Soricidae; genus Cryptotis; species Cryptotis parvus. The sequence continues at coordinate 55,358 of JAJIBD010006168.1, forward strand.
TTTACTCAACTTTAATGTTAAGTGAAACGTTTTGGCATTTTTTACAGTTTGATAATTCACTCTCACAACTTCCATGGTATATTCAAGAAATTCTTGTGGAGGTGTTTGAAGCTGAGAATAACACCCTTGAGTAGTCTTTGAAACTGCCATCTCCCACTGCTTTTTTTTGTTTTTATTGTGTGTGTGTGTGTGTGCGTGTTTAAGTCACATGTGTTTGACTTTTAAAAGGAAAATAGGTTTCCCTCATTTTATTCTTGCCGCCTCCGACTTATTTCACAAAAATGTGAAGATCCCTTCATTACAATGCATACCAGCTCCAAGAAATGTCATCTGAATTGCAAAGTTATCCCATATCTTGTGATTGTTTGTGCAGTATTTACCCAAGTATCCTCCCAGATCTATTCATGAATAAATTTTGCATGCTCTACAAAACCAACTCAGCCTCTGATCTTGCCATTCATCATTTTAAAAATAACTAATTGTCAGGCACTGATGTGTTCCCTGTCATGAGTATGGCCTTGTTGAATCTTAAATAACCTCAGCAAACAGGTCAGTGGGCCTAAATGCAGCACATAAGCCAAGGAATCACCGGCAGGGAAGAACACGCCAAATTACTGTTGACAGGGTTCTTTTTTTTTTTTTTTTTTTTTTTTTTTTTTGGGTCACACCCGGCAATGCTCAGGGGTTACTCCTGGCTCTGCACTCAGGAATTACTCCTGGAAGTGCTCGGGGGACCATATGGAATGCCAAGGATTGAACCCGGGTCAGGCTGTGCTATCGCTCCGGCCCCTGGCTGGGGTCTTCTAAACTAAAGAGGTTGTCACTTGTCACTTGTCTTGTGACCATGGAAGACAAAAGAGATTACCTTCGAATAAATTAAAAACACATAACACATGCCAACTCTTTCCAATACAAGGAAGTCTAAATTGTTAAGGGAGTTTAAAAATTTGTTTCCAGTTCTATCAAATCTAGAAGCCTTTGGTCTCTGGTCTCGTTCTGAGAAAACTCTCAGGTTTTCCATGTAAGCTCAGAGCAGGAGCCAGTTTCAGCAGGAAACCTGACTCTAGAAAAGCCAGGAGTTGTCACCACTTAAGTACAGGGAACATCAATGTACCCAACTAACCTGCACCCCGGATGCCCCTGCCATCTGCTGAAATGTAGCTCAGTAAAACAGAAGGTAGTGTAGAAAATGCACTCTTCTTTATCTCTTTGGCAAACTGTGTTTATCATGCTTTAATAATTAGCTGTGTAATCAGGTTGGAACTTATGGTATTATGATACCAACATAAGCTTGTTTCTTTTTGCTTTGTTTTTTTTCTGCGTCAGGGATGTTTGCAGGACAAAGTGTTTACAGCAAGCTGTGGTCTCTATCTCCTAGCTCCATAACGCACAGCACAGACCAGCGAAGAAATAACTAGTGTAGAGGCAAAAATTCAACTTTTTAATTTATTTTATAGTTTTTGTCAAGAGAAAGGGGACAATTGGGTGAGGAAATTAAAATAGTTTCTGTCTTGGTGACTAAGACAGAAACTGTTTTAATTCTCTCACCATGTGGTATATAACTTTGGTAAAAGTAACTGCAAAAGAATACATTTATGTACGTATTTATGTATTTATCTAAACATGAGCCATTCAAGATGCCAGAGAGTACAGGAAAGGTGTTTGCCTTGCATGCAGCCAACTCTGGTTCTATGCCTGGCATCACATAGAGTCCCTCAAGCAGTGCCAGTAGTGATCCCTGAGCACTGCCTGGTGTGGCACCAGAACCCATAAATAAATAGATCAGGACCATCCCAGAATTGTGTTGACGTCCAGCAGGGCCATGCTCAGTGATGCTGGAGGTGGAGCATACAGTGTCAGACATGAGCTCCACCCCTTAAGGATCTCTCCCTGTGCACTTTGTGTTTATCTTTTAGGTGGGGAGATTCTTCAGCTGTGGCCAAAAAGTTTGTAGCCCACTCCCAGAGATCCCACACCAATCAAGTCCAGGGCTGATTCAGACAGAAGAGCAAATGTCAGAAGGGTAAAATCTGAGATGTAAATGGGGTGTCAGTTTCAGTTATCTTTTCTGGGGCACTGTAGGGAATGAGTGGGGGAATAGCTGGGGTGGAGGATGAGCCCCTGAGACATGGTCCAAGTGAATAGGCGGTCATTCACGTCATACACTCCCACCCTACAGGTCTCCTTGACTTCCAGGCAGTTTAAGACCCCTTCTCTCTCTTTGTGGACAGCAAGCGGCAACATTCTGGTCATTTTTCAGGGACAATAGGGTGAAATAATTACCAGCCAAGGAGAATTAAGCCAAAACACCACATTCCCACATTCTAAGTCAAAGCACCTTGTTTTAACTGTTTGTGGGTGAAATCCCACCACAACCCACCCACCCATTCTGAATGTGTTCTCCCTTTTGTCCCCCTTTCTTCAGTTAAGGTACATAAACCTAAGCCTGTTTGGAATAAAAGGCATCATCTTGATGTAGGCAGGCAGATAGGGGGGTCCCCTCATGGCAATGAATTCTTCCCCTAAGGCTGTCCAAAGTCACCTTTTGGAACCAGGAACCAAGACTTGATAAGACCCATTAACCAACAACAAACTCCTGAGGAAGCTGGATCAACCTTTCTTTGCCCAGCCATAATCCAGCTACATTCCAGGACAGAAGATCCAGCAGAGACAAAGGTCAAGAAAAGAAGATTTTCAAGAAGACCACTCCCAAAGTCTACTCCCCTTGGCAACTGCCCTAGCAACCTAGATTGACTCCCCATATGGGAGTAACTTGGGGGAGAAATCTATAAAGCCGGACTGATCAAAGGGCGGTGCACATATGCTGCATGGACACACATGCTACCTGAGCCCACATGGCTGAGCACATGTGATGCCCGAGCACGTGTGTTGCCTGCATCTCCCTTTTTTTTCTTTTTGGGTCACACCTGGCGATGCTCAGGTGTTACTCCTGGCTCTGCACTCAGGAATTACTCCTGGCTGTGCTCAGGGGACCATATGGGATGCCAGGGATCAAACCCCAGGCCGGCATGGGCTGGCCGCGTACAAGGCAAATGCCCTACCCACTGGACCATCGCTCCAGCCTGCATCTCCCTTCTTGAGATATGTACTATCTCTCTCTCACTTTCCCTCCTCCTTCCCTTTCCAAAAACCTCCTTAACAAAACCTGTTTTATTTCACTTCTTGTTGACTCCTGAAAATTCTTTTTCTACAAGGAAGACAAGAACCCTGAGGAAACCCTGGTTAAGGCCTGGGGCTGACTTGCCTTTAATCAGTCCTTAGCCTGCCCAGCGGGTCTCTGGTGGCAGAGGCGACTGGGGAGAAAGTGACTTTCTCTCTCCCCCTTCAAGCCGTGAGACCCACTGGCATCAACTCTCTGTAGAGGCTCCCAGGAGTGTTTGTTTTTTTTTTTTAAGTTTCCATGTACTCACTCTTTCTCAAGGGACTTTCCTCCTTCCCCATCACAGTGAGCAAGGGCCAGGTAGTAATGGCCAGCTCTCTTGCAGGTCTAGTAGACCCAACATGTTGGAGTGACAGTCTTTCAGTGTAACTCTCTCTATTAACAAGTTATAAGCCTAAAACTCTAGGGATTCTGTGTCTTGCTCTAAGTCACTTAGTGGTTTCCTCCAAGACAGGGACAGGTGAAAACTTTGCTGCTCCTCTGTTCTTAGAAGCAAAAAATATAAATCTGTGGTTATCCTTTTGGAGAATCATGGAAGAAAGCACACAGGTTAAAGGGCCAGTCTTTTCAATGACTCCCAATTTGACCTTCTGCAAACGCTGTTCTTGTCCTGACGACCTTGGTTGAGTCAAAGAGTGAACCATAACCCAAATGAAGCAATCTAGTCACCATTTGAATAGAAGATGCTGAGATAGATCTGAAGACAACATTAACATCTTACAAAAGTGCTTAAGGCACCTAAATAAAAGTGGAGTGTATGCGTGATGTGGCTACATTTTAGAGTGAAATACTTGCTGCTCAAAAATCCTGAAGGTTGGACCAGAGAGATATCTTCAAGGACTGGAGCACCTAATTTGCTTATGTGCGATCCCAGAGCAGCCTCAGAAGTAACTCCAAACATAGAGCCAGGAGTAGCCTCTGAGCACCGCCAAATGTGAACCCCCCAAAACCAAGTAAGTAAATAAACTCTGAAGGTGTTATGTGAGCTAGAAAAATCCTTATAAAAATGCCTCCAGCATTGCCAAGAAGAAAAACGAAAGTTAGAAAGAAACCCTGAAAGTATGTCATGTGGGTAGTAAATCCTTATAAAATGCCTGTGGCATTGCAACAACAACAAAAAAAATAGAAAGAAGTTCTTCCTTGTACAAGGATCATTTTCATGGAAGGAATGCCTAGACAGTCAAGGCTCATTTTCCCACTAATCAACCATTACTTAAATTTTGGTTCTGCATGAACCGCATTACCCTCATGGAACTTTGAACAGCAAAGGTTGAACAAATGCAGCCATAAAATTCCATCATACTGTGAGCTCTTCAGCAGGCTGCGCAAACCCAATAAAGAGAAATAGGCAGGAGATACAACCTGTTCAGTCATTTCCTAAGTGGTTTCCATTTGAAAAATCTTCTATGTCTGAGATCTGATCCACCTTTCTTCTTCCTTCCTATTTTCTGCATAGTTCTGAGAGGTCAGGGTCCATCCAACTAATGTAGGCAGGCAGACAGGGGCCTTTTGGCAATGAACTTTCTGGGAAAAAATACTGCTAGCCCTAAGGAAGTACAGACCCATATTGTTGATATAGGAACCTGATAAGACCTTTCAAAAACAGCCTGAGGGGACTGGATCAACCCTCTCTTTGCACAGCCCTTAATCAAAAACCCAGCCCACAGAAGACACCAAAACATTCCAGGTCATGAAGATAAAACCCTATAAGAGACACCTTGGACAAAGGAAGCATGCTGCTGAGCTCATGTGCTACTGAGTCCACGTGGCCAGGCACATGTGTCACCCTCTTCTTCCCTCTTGAGATGTGTACTTTCATGCTTTCATACCTAATGCTGGGATGCGTGTACTGGGGGGTCTCTCTGCCTTTGGAGAAGCCTGCATTCTCTCTTGAGCACATTACTCTCTGACTTTCTCTCTCTCCTTTCCTTCCTCCTGATACAGCAAGAGCTAAGATAGAGACCACCAGGTCACCTTAAATCTCCACCCATGGAACAGGTAAATAATTAGAATGTAGAATGGGATATCTGGGGCTGCGATTTGTAGCATATAAGAGGAAGCCCCAGCCTGCCTGCCTGCCTGCCTGCCTGCCTGCCTGCCTGCCTGCCTGCCTGCCTGCCTGCCTGCCTGCCTGCCTGCCTGCCTGCCTGCCTGCCTTCCTTCCTTTCTTTCTTTCTTTCTTTCTTTCTCTCTCTCTCTCTCTCTCTCTCTCTCTCTCTGACTTCCTGGATCAGGTAGGATGGCATGTCCAGACACAGGGCCCAGTACAGGTAGGCTATGCAAGGCCAGGTCAGGGGAGGTCCAGTTACCTTGGCTGGGCTCAAAGGCCCAGGTTAACTCAGGTACAGGTAGGGCTCGATGTCCAGGATAGATAGCTTAGGTATAGGCAGGGCACAGATGTCAGATAGTGGCAAGGTACTACGGCACACAAGTCTCACACATGTGCATGTGATTGTGGCCAGAGACTGGGAAGACGTACACAGAACAGAGAAAGCAATGCAGGGACAGGACCTGGCCATGGCCCACGGGAGTCAAGCAGACTGTGCGGAACAGGACAGGGAAGTGGTTCACAGAACAGGGAAGGGACAGACAGTGTCACGGACTGGACTGGTGAGACTGTTCACTGATATAAAAGAGGCTTAGACATTTGGAGAGGGACCTGGAACTGTCTGCCTTTTCTACACATTAAACTAACTTTCAATATCCTGAGTTTAGTATACAAATCTTTCATAGAATTCTCAAGAACCCACCAGCACAGGAAAATCCACTTTTGTGTTAACACTCCAAACCTGCAAATAAAATCTGTTTTAATTCACTGTTCTACTCCTGAAATTCTTTTCTGTGAGGAAAACAAAGAACTTGTAAACCCTAGGTAAGGCCTAGGACTAACCTTTCCTTTCCTATAAAGAGCAACACCTCCCTCCAGCCTGAGTCTGTGGCATCCCGAGAAATCAGATGGTGGGGATCAACTCCTATGCTGAGAAGACCAAATGGACATCAGGTGTGGTCTGACAGTCACCTCATGGGGCTGAAGGGACTTGAGGTCCATGCCGTGCAGGGGCTAATCACAGACTTTATCTGTCCTAGCCTTCCCAGCAGAGCGGTAGAAGCAGATCGTGAGAAAGTTACTCTTTTTCCCTCTTCTCCTCCATAGGACTCACCAACAACACAACCAAGGCACCTTTGATCACCCTAATATTAGTATTGCCCTATTTACCAGAGGACACCTGGAGACAGGGCCAGGTCACCTTTAGGCCAGAGGACACCTGGAGACAGGGCCAGGTCACCTTTAGGCACCAAAGGCTTTTTCAGTTCAACCCACCTTCTAGCCCACCTGGCTGTGGGCCTCTGCAGAGAAGAGTTTTCAAACAGAAACAAGGAGCCCAGGGGCTGGACTTTATAGAAAGTCTGTAGGAAGGACCACAGGAAGCTGGAGTTCCTGGAAAACCTGCAGTAAACCACAGTTCACAAATCTGCTTTATAAGCTGACCTGCAGTGCAGCTGTCACTGGTCTCTCCCCTCATGGTTGGCCCAGGAAGTGCCCAGAGAGAACCCTCTACAGAACCCACACTACTTGCTATATGATTCTCCCACTATCCTTAAGCAAAGCCAAAGCTTTATTACAAGACTTGTCTCTTTCCTTCTCTATTAGTGCTCAGGATCTGAAAGAAGACAGCATATGAGGGCCTGGCTCAGTAAATGAGCAGTTCACGTCTCCTGAGCCATATAAATAGGTATCTTGGGGCCCTGGAGAAAGGAGTTCACAGTGAGGGACCACTCAGGCTTCCTAATGAACTAACCAGAAGGGATGAATATTGACATTAAATCTGTGTAGGTGGCATCAGATCTATGGCAGGACTTCAACTCTTCCCTCTATTTTATGCAGAAAAATGCAGCAGGAGTGAGCACTGCCAGAAGCACCTTGGATTCACTGTGCGGTTGATTTGGAATTTTTGATCCTTGGTCCTTGGTGCATGTTTGGAAATCTTTCACTGTTGCCAAATTTGTTCAGATTCCCCCATCCAGTGATATGCAATATCAGACAGGCATCACCACCCACAGTTTGTGAAGCTAAGGATAACTGTGTAGATTCCTGGCCCTTCCAGGAACTCTTCCTGCAGATGCCAACTGGAAGTCACTAATGGCCTGAAAATAAGGGTTTGAGGTTGTGAATGATCCTTCAAAATGGTCACATTAACAATCACCACAACCCCATTCGCACACCAAGATCTCAGTCAAGGGGAGGCATTTTCCACCCATTTTAAAATCCCATGTGCATTATTGTGCATCTGAGGAGTTGACTCTGGCACTGATGCCACTTCGGGTATCTGGAGCATGAAAGCTAGGTCTTTCCACCAATTGATTTCACCAATCAGTGAACATAGCCCCAATTCCTGACTTCCTGCCTGTGCCATCCCCATCAAAGGCCCTGGGAGACCGTACCATGAAACACAAGTTTCCATGTCTCCCGTTGCGCAAGTCATACACTTCTCCAATGAACTATGCTCAATCTTGTGTGTTGGCTTGGCATGCACCAAAAGGCAGACCCCAGAATTTGAAATGATATTCCAGAGCCAACTGGCAAACTCTCCTCCAGCTTCCTTTCAGAAGCACTCTCTGCCCTGAGCAGCTCGACATGGAGAATTTCGATGGGAGGCTGCAATATCTTTCCAAATAGAGTTTAAGGCTCACATTTCACGGATAAATTGCAAGTCACTGGGTACATTAGAAAATACACAGAATTAATGTTCCTCTTATCTGCACAACTGTGTCACTGTTTAAGTCTCTCTTACAAGGAAAACAATTTATATATGATGGTGTGTTTTATTTTTTTGCCATTGAGTAAAGCATATTTTATGCATCAGCCAGACCTCAACTTTTCCACAACATAACATGCTCAACTGCTATTCATCAAGAGTTCTGAAAGCAAAAACATAAGAACTCAGATGGAGACTGAGCCTTGCAGGGCAGGGGAGTGGCGAGGGTGGGGAGTGCTTAATGGGGGCTGGGTCATACCCAGAACTGCTCTGGAGTTACTCCTGGCTCTGCACTCAGGTATTATTCCTGGTGTTACTCCAGGAACCATATGGGGTGCTAGGGATTGAGCCTGGTTGGCCATATGCAAGGCTAGAGATAGTGCTCTACTGTCTCTCTGGCTCAAAAGATTCAATATCATCAATGGGTTAGAAATCAAAAAATCAAAAAGAGGTGAGGAAGATCCGGGAGAACAGGCTCCAGGATTTTAACAGCTCTCTGCAAGTCTTTTTTGTCAAGGGCCACAGAACATGACAATGACACAGCCCAGATCAGATGTGTCAGGGCCTTAAAACTGTTCAGTGATTCCAGAAATCCTTCTCTATGAACTGGAATGTATTGTTAGCTTATTAATTTTCTATTCTTCTATATGCTCAGTATGAGTATATATGACTCATTTTGAAAACAGGAATTTTAGTTTCTCCTTGACAGCTGCTGTGAGCAGTTTCATTTAAGCTGCCTCCATTCCACATTTTAAACATTCCTGCAAATTCCTGGGCTATTTTTGAGAATGGCACATTAAGGCTTTCCCAAGATCATAGATTCTACTGCAGACATTAGGCTCACAGGAAACAGATTATAAGCAATACTTAGGCAAATGGTACAATAGATAACCTAAAGGGCCATAAACTAGCCAGGCCACTCTTTAAAACCTCCTCATTCTCTAACATTTTTTGTCACTTGATTAAACAGTTCTCCTATTAAAAAATTAGTCATATTTAACTTAGTTTTATACTAGGTTTCTCCCCAGTTGGGGAGTTCATTTTGCATCTACTTGCCAATAAACTTCTATTTTCTAACTCTGCATCTGAGTATCTTAATTACCTAACAATTTCATTCTTGAAAATATTGAAAAAGCTGAAAACCATGGACAGACTCAGAAACTATCTGTCACTGCTCCTGCATCCATTTATTACTGAAGGAGATAGTGAATGAAGTGTCTGTATTAGGCAGGTACTCCAGGACAGGCAAGAGAGAAGGAAAGAACAATGACCTTATTATTGATGCCAAGTGTAGAAAGGTGATGACCACATAGATAGATCCTGGTGCCCCAACCTAACCCCCCACCTGGCCAGTTCAGCAGCTGGATCCTGTTTCTTTCCACTCTCCTTCCTCTTCACCAGAGTTCTGTGATGTCTGGCATATCCACATTCTCCTCAGAGAGCTCAAAGTCCCTGTTGTTTCCTTCACTGTACCAGAAATTCCTTAGCCACCACTGCTTTTAGAAAGCCACCTGTTACTGAAGTAGACAAAGTATATAAGAAGACTAACAATTAAGAATAAGGGCCTACTCTCTTACCTCTTTTATTCAATATAGTACTGGAAGTACTCTCCATAGCAATCAGAGAAGAAAAGGACATTAAGGGCATCCAGATAGACAAGGAAGAAATCAAGCTATCATTAATTGCAGATGACATATATTATACTTAGAGAACCCAAAACCCTCGACCCAAAAACTCTTAGAAATAATAGATATGTATAGTAGATTGGCAGGGTACAAAATCAATATCCAAAAGTCGGTGGCTTTCCTATATACAAATAATGAAAAAGAAGAAAAGGATATTAAAAAAATCGAATCCCTTCACAATTGTGCCACAGAAAATCAAATACATAGGATCAGCTTAACTAAGTGTGTAAAGGTTCTATACAAAGAGAACTACAAGACACTGCTTCAAGAAATAAAAGAGGACATGAGGAAATGGAGCACATTCCCTGCTCATGGATGGGGAGAATTAACCTTGTCAAGATGGTAATACCCTCTAGAGCTTTGTACAGATTCAATGTGGTCCCTATAAGGACACCCATGACATTCTTTAAATAAATTGACCAAACACTCCTGAAATTCATATGGAATAATAAACCCCAATGGATAGCTAAAGCAATCCTTGGGAAAAAAGAAGATGGGAGGCATCACCTTTCCCAACCTCAAACTGTACTACAAAGCAGCAGTAATTAAAACAGTGTGGTATTGGAATAAAAACAGACCTCTGGACCTATGGAATAGAGTTGAGTATCCTAATAGCCACCCTCAAAGACATGATCAGTTAATCTTTGATAAAGGTGCAAAGAGTCCAAACTGGAGTAAGGAAAGCCTCTTCAACAAGTGGTGCTGGGAAAACTGGACAGCTACATGTAAAAAAATGAATTTGGACCTGTGTCTAACACCTTGCACAAAAATCAGATCAAAATGGATTAAAGATCTCAATATCAGACCTGAATCCATAAAGTACATTGAAGAAAATATAGGAAAAACCCTCCACAACATTGAAGCTAAGGACATCATCAAAGGTGAAATACCATTAACAAAGCAACTAAAACAAAAGATAAACATATGGGACTACAAGAAACTAAAGAGCTTCTGCACCTCGGAAGAAACAGTGACCAAGATAGAAAGACAGTCCACAGAATGGGAAAGAATATTCACCCAATACCCATCTGATAAGGGGCTAATATCCAGGATATATCAGGCACTGGTACAGCTATATAAGAAGAAAACAGCCAACCCCATTAAAAAATGGGGAGAAGAGATGAACAGAAACTTTGACAAGGAAGAAATTCGAATGGCAAAAAGGCATATGAAAAAATGCTCATCATCACTAATCATCAGAGAGATGCAAATCAAAACAACAATGAGTTAAGACTGCCCCATATCCAAAAAGGTAAAAGCAACAAGTGCTGGCGTGGATGCAGGGAAAAGGGGACTCTCGTACAGCTACTATTTACAGCTACTATTTCTGTAAAGACCCAGGGAGAAATTCTAGTCTTTGGAGGAATGTCCATATTTTTTTCCAGAAAGGCTGTACCAGCACATATTCAAAAGAGCAAGAACAAGTGCTGGCGTGGATGTGGGAAAAGGGGACACTCATCCATTGTTGGTGGGAATGCCGGCTGGTACAACCTTTCTGGAAAATAATATGGACATTCCTCCAAAGACTAGAAATAGAACTCCCATTTGACCCAGCCATACCACTCCTGGGATTCTACTCTGGGAAACCAAAAATATGCAGCGGAAACACCATCTCTACTTTCATGCTCATAGCAGCATTATTCACAGTAGCCAGAATCTGGAAGCAACCAGAGTGCCCGAAAATCGATGACTGGATAAAGAAGCTTGGGTACATCTACACAATGGAATACTATGCAGCTGTTAGGAAAAATGAAGTTATAAAATTTGCCTATAAATGGATGGACATGGACAAGATTATGTTGAGTGAAATTAACCAGAAGGAGAGAGACAGATACAGAATGACTGCATTTATTTGCATAACATAAATATATATGTACATATTATGATACCAATATCCAAGGTCAAGTTAAACATATATCAGGAGTTCTTGTCAAAGGTGGAAATTATCACAAACGTGTGGGAGTCAGGAGGCTAGGTAAGACAGAAAATGGAACAGTGTGCTAACAATTGTTGAGGGTACTAATGCCAACCTAGAACTGAGCATTAAATAGAGGCAAAAAGATACACATGGCAACCCTTTAATATATGTTTTATAATCCGTAGTCTGGAAGGGAAGGAAAAGATAAAGAGAGAGAAAGGGAAAGAAATAAAGAACCTGCCATGGAGGAGGGCTGGAGGAGGGGGAGGGAACCGGGGACATTGGTGGTGGGAGATGGGCACTAGTTGAGGGATGGGTACTGGAACACTGTATGTGTTCAAAACCCAAATATGAACTTTTTAATTGTATATCTTTGTAATTGTAAAAATAAAAATTTAAAAATAAAAATAATAAAAGGCTGTCCCTCATTCATCAGGGGGATCCACTGCTGTTTGTTAGACTCTCTCTAAAAATCCTTCTTAGATTCATGTCTAAGAATCTGAGGGATAGATTCATTTCACAGGGTGCCATCATTAAGCTATATCCCCATCCAGAGAACCAGTAAACCAGGCATACACAGGTCTGGGTGGAGAGGAGGAGGGTTCTTTGTCCAGAATCTGGGGAGTAACACAAGAGAATAGGGAATAGTTCCCACAGAGCCTTGTGACTAGCAGTTGTTAGATTTAGCACTCAGTGAAATTACTTTCCCTCCCTAGAATAAAATGCCTTCTCAAAGTGATAGTGGGAAAGTTAACATGGAATCCATTTGTATTATCTCCTGATTGAATGTTTCCCACTCCACAGGGAAGCCTCACCTCTGCTTGGATGAGGAAACTAATGAACGTTTGTGGAGATTTCTGATAGAGTAAATTATTATCATGGTTCTCAACCAAAAGAACAAGGATTTCATGTGGGGGTGGTGAGTCAGACTCCTTAGAGACCTGTCATTTTCAACTCAGTGGCTCCCACGGAAGCTTTACATCAAAAGCTTTACATCAAAAACCAAAGGCAAATTCACAAAAAGATGTTAAGGAACTTAACTTCACAATGGAAAATGTAACAATACCTGAAGTCATAATGATTTCTTAAATCTGCCTTGAAAGAAAAGCAGCTAACTTATCACCTTTCAAATGGATAAAGATTGGAAACTGCAGTTCCCACAGAATGACTTCCACTTTTAAAAACTAAAAATTAGAGCCAAATAAAGCAACTTCTTATAGAAGTAGACTAAAATAACTAATTTTAGATTGAGATCAAAGGTTCCAAGCTTGAATCAAGACAAAATTTCAATTCTGAAACAATGCAAATGCTTTAAAAATATTTTATCTGTGCTTACTTTTAATAATAGGGATACACTCACATGCCAGAAAAGAAAAAAATATATAACTGATATGGGCATGTTCCTATCTCCAAAAATGGTGATTTTTCAAGTACTCTAGAAGAGTTAAATGAGGGCTGTTACAAAATTTCACACAGGATGATCAACAATATAAATGCAGAAAAGAATCTCATAATTACTGAAGGAAACTTCCAGCTGCGGGCAATTAAAGATTTAACATATTAACAATGAGAATCTTCTAGACATGTGGGGGGGGGGGCAAGCCAGAACTCAAACACTCAACGAAAACAATAGCATAATCAAACTTCTGACCCTTTGGGGTCTTGATGAAATAATTGTGTTGAATTATCAGATACCCTTGACTCTGGATCAAATATATAAACTCAAACAGCTTCTTGAGATGAGATGCTCTCAGTTTTTATCATCATGATCCAGTTTGAATTGGCGACTACTCATACTGTGTATCTAAATGCTTCCCTCCCTCTTTCCACAATTTACTTGAAGGTGAGTAAAAGGAACCCCTTAGTTAAATGGCCTCCAACAACTCTTCTTGCTTCAAGTGTAAAATAAAGCTAGATTTTTATTTCTTTTCTTTCCTTCTTTCAGGCAATACTATCCATTTAAAAGGTTACTAAAACAAGCACTTTCAATTTTTTTCTTTAAGTCCTTTCGTGTTTTAACCCAGTTACTCATGAATACTGGTGAAATAAAAGCCATAGTAATTCTAAACATTCCCAAGCTTGAGTTTTTGGTCTAAAAAATAAGTCTAAATTCATGACATGGGAATAATTTGAATGAATACCAAGTCTCTCATGAGTTGCTTTCATTGGACGATTTCTTTATACCTATGTGTTATAGAGTTCAAAATTCTTTCACACCATAATTTATATTGGTCTCTTAAATTGTCAATAAATATTTTTTCCCTGACCCTTTTCTGGCTAGTTAGAAATGAAAATTGATTCCAGGGATCTATTCAATTTAAAATGCAGTTTGGTTCATTTTTTAAGCTCCTTATAATATTATTCAGTGTTCCTAAAAATGTTTTGGATGTTATTATTAGCAAATCAGGGCCTATGTGAAATTGGGGTGAGGGAGGTACTCTGACCTTTGAACCTACATCAACCAGTGCCTTTGGATTCTTTGTCATTAGTGTGATGTTGCCTCATTGCCTTGACATGGTCAGAGCTCAGTATTGGTTTTGCTCTGTACCTCCATCTTCATTCACTTTCCCAACCAAATGTTCACACTCCATCTTGGCTCGGGATCACTTCACAGAGTCCCTAGCTCAAGCTGTCTCAGGAACAGGCATCCTTATTTCAACTCAGCTGCATTCTAAGACATGATCAGGGGATTCCGAATTCTTGGGTTCCTGCCACTGCATAGCCAGACTGAGAAAGGCCCGAGGAGGTGGCCTCCAAGGAGTCTCCTGCATACCTAACCTGATGTGTTCCCAACCTTCCTCCCATAATTCCACACGGTGGAAGGGAAGGCTTTTAGCCTCCTTAGGTCCTGCTACTCTGACCCGGTGGACTTCAATTCCTGAGTCAGACTCAATGACAATAAACTGGGAGGTTCTCTACACCTTGAGAGATCTCTCCCAGCTGAGTCCTTAATTTTACATGGAGCATCAGAGTTCAAAATAATGTATCCAGTTCTTTCCTCACCCCACAAGTACACTGCCTCCCTGAATCACCTTACCTCTTTTTTGGGGTCACACCTGTTGATGTTCAGGAGTTACTTCTGGCAATGCTAGGGATCAAACTCAGGTCAGCCATGTGCAAGGCAAATGCCCTACATACTTACTATCTCTCCAGCCCCTTTGGTCTTAATTCTTCTACATTTCCCTCCAGCATCAATATGCTTGTTGATATTTTGGCTTGAGAACAGTCTATGTGACTGAGCAACATCAGCCCTGTGCTGGCAGAGATACTGCAGGAGACTTTTGAATCATAAGATCTCTATTTGTGTGGTCTAATTTAGGCCTAATTTTCTGGTTTCTAAATTTCTGATTTTTTCCTTCCCTTTCACACATTTTTGGGCCACACTAAGGCATGCTTGGGGGCTAGTCACAGCTTCATATTTGGGGTGGAACCCAAGCCTCCTCATGCTTTGCAAAACACAGTCCATTGAGTTATCTCAGTTTTAATTTCCCACTTTCTACCGCACTGAATCCATATAATTCCCTTAGCCTCTTTAAATCCTCTATAAAAGGGAGAGAGCTATACATACTCTACATTTGGTATCCTGGTGAAAATAATCTATTCTCCGGAAATTAAAAGCACTTTTGTGGATGAGAAATATAAGCAAAGCAAGCATCTTCCATTCCAAGCTGGAATGAGCATCCCATGTAGAAAATCACTGCCTTCCACACAAGACACTGGCAAAGCCATTTGTGTGGCACAGCCATTTAATACCATATTCAATTTGTAATTTTGCTTCCAGAAATGTCTCTAAATAAAAGGACCTAGAGTCATTTGGCCAGATATTTTTCTCACATCAACTCAATCTATTAATTACTACTTTCATTTGAGGTTACTTCCTGAAATTACTTGAAATATTCCCCTGAACGCTCAAATTTCATAAAACAAGAGTTAGATCTCCTGTTCTCACCCACAGGGTTCACTGCAAAGAAATTGCGTTTATATTAGGTCCTTATACTTCTCTGATGAATCCAGGGAATAGTAATGATAATGCAGGGTGTGTTCAGAAAAGAGTGAGTAATTCAAGAAAGAATTACTCGAATTACTATTTAATTCGAGTATAGGAGTCTGAAGTTTTACATAGTGAAGTAAAGAGTCCCAGGCACATGTAGGCAAATCCTAATCTGTAAAGAAAACCAAGACTGGCCCATCTTCAGGTTTATTCTAAATGAATCATGCAAATAAAGAACACAAACCATATTCAATTAATTTGTTCTGTCTCTCCCACCACCACCTCTTCTGAAAGTAAGTTTCTTATCACTGAACAGTACTAAATGCTATACAGACTTGGGACAGGTAGATTAACCAAGTTTTTATGAAATTTTATTGTTTATGTTTTGCCATAAAATATGCCAGGTATGGAACAACCAAGTGTAATGCATAATTTACTAGAAAGGTTATCTATCAACACATGTTACAAAAACATCAGATTGAAAATAGAGGCTCTACATTTGCTTATCAGATGCATTAATAGAGAACTAAAGTATTTCTCATTCAATTACTTAAGCATTATAAATGAATGGACATGGAGAGATTTGCTGAGTGAAATGAGTCAGGAGAGGGACAGACACAGAATGATTGCACTTATTTGTGAAGTGTAAAAACCATAATATGAAACCAATAACTAAGGACTGTGAAAACAAGTGTCAGAAGGTTTGGTCCATAGTCAGAAATCTGCTCAACCTCTTGGGGATGGGGAAGAGACCACTATGAGAAAGATAGTGGTAAGTGACCACTATATGAAAACTGAGTGCAGAATAGAAGGGAACAAACATGGTAACATCTCA
Source organism: Cryptotis parvus (assembly GCA_021461705.1). NCBI lineage: Eukaryota > Metazoa > Chordata > Mammalia > Eulipotyphla > Soricidae > Cryptotis > Cryptotis parvus. The sequence continues at coordinate 71,725 of JAJIBD010006168.1, forward strand.
TAGTACCTTTATTGAAATCCACAACTCCCAAAGGAGAGGGAAAGGGCTGGCTATAGAGGATTGGGAAGGAAAAATGGCAGGAGGGTAAAGGGGCACATTGGTGGTAGGAAATGTGCACTGGTGAAGGGATGGACTTTGGCTCATTTTGTGACTGAAACCTGATCAGGAACAGCCTTCTAACTGTATGGCATGGTGACTCAATAAAATTAAAAATAATAAATGAAAAAAAATTGTATATCTTTAAAATATTAATTATATATAAACTAAAAAATAAATATAAAATATTCATAGTGAAAAAAATCATGTAAGCCAATATCTTCTAACTAAAAATGTCACTTTTTTTATCTCCCCGGGCCCCCCCCCAAAATGTCACTTTTTAATCCAATTATGTTCTAGTAATGCATTCCTATGTTCTAAAATTTCATCGCTGGCTACATAAAAATGATAAGCATATTTCTCATTCAATTCCATCGATAACCTGGAATTGAAATACTCTCCTCTGTAGGGTGGGTCTCAGTAGGGTGGGTTTCTTAAAAGCCAGACTTGAGATTGGCTTTTTCTCTTGGGTGGAGTTCTGACGAGCTGTGGAGTGCGGATGATAAAAAATGCTGCCAGCACAGTGTAGGGGTTCCTCCAGATTAGTCCAAGGCTCTATTGGGATGGTGGGATCAGGCCGGAAGTCACTCTCCATCCCTCACTCCTCCCTGACCATCCCTGACAGCCTGTCTTTCACCAACTATAAGACCAAAATGACTGCCCCCTGACATCCTGATGGATCTACCACATCTTCCAAAAAAGGCAATGGAGAAGATTATCCATGACTTCTCTTTCTTTTTTTTTTGCTCTACCCCCCCCCCTTTACTTGAATCTTTTTGATAGCCATGTCCACCTGCACACATACCAAATTCCACAGGATGGATATGTCATTCTCAATGTTCTCCCTTCTGAAATCTGAAATGCTATTTTATTGGTAAAAACCAAACAGAACCTGGCCCCAAAGTCAGACCCTAACAACTGAAGAATCTGCCTTCAGTACTTATCAATACACTGGAGAGGCTCTTCACATGCAACCTGTCTGAATGCAAGGTGCCCTCCCCAATGGAAAACCAGCAGGACAATTCTACTGTTCAAGAAGGAAGACATCCATGACATTTGCAACTCTCTCCTGATCTGCCTGTTGTCCGTCATCTACAAGCTATTCACTCAAGTCATCCTGAACAGGATTGGCAGAGCATTAGATGAAGGACAACCATGCAAGCAAGGTGGCTTCTGAAAAGGATTCAGCACAATCGACCATATCCACACAGTAACCAAACTCTTTGAGGTTTGTAGGGAGTACAAGATGCTACTCAATCTCATGTTCATTAATTTCAAGAAAGCCTTTGATTCTATTGAGACTGAAGTGGTCATCAAAGCCATAGCCAAACAGAGCATTTAAACTCAATACATCAAGATCCTTCGTGATCTGTATTATGGATTCACCACCAGGATCTCACCATTCTGCAAGGAAGTGATCATTGATGTCAAAAGAGGGCTTCGGCAGGGTGATATCATTTCACTGAAACTTTTCAGCACCACCCCTCGAGAACGTCATGAGACAATTAGAATGGGAAGGAATGGGAGTGAAAATAGATGGTCGGCAACTACACCACCTCCACTTCACTGATGACACCATTCTAATAACACCAAACATTAGCCAAGTAGCACAAATGCTGGCTGACTTCTACTGAGAATGTGGAATGATAGGTCTATAGCTGAATCTCAACAAAACAATGTTCATGAAAAGCGAACTAGTTCCAGATGCTCCATTCATTCTAAATGGAACAAACAACTCTGAATGCAGCAGTTATGTGTTCGTAGGCCAAGAACACAACATGACGAATGACCTAGCAACTGAGCTGCACAGGAGGAAGTAAGCAGTGTGGAACACCTTCAAAAGCATTGAAGAAATAGCTAAAAGGACAAAGAGCCTCTGGCTCTGGTCACATCTCTTTGACTCCACCCATTCTCCCTGCATTAACATACACCTCAGAGACCTGGACCCTACAAAAACAGGATGAAAACGCTATTCGGGTCTCCCAAAGAGGAAATTGAAAGACCTATACTTGGAATAACATGCCTCACTGAAGTGAGACAAGGAATCTGGAGTTCTGACCTCCATCGATGATCGAGAGTCAGGGATGCTATCTCATTTGCCAAGGCATCAAAAATAAGGGGTGGGTCCCACCCTGCAGTAGCTTTTTCCTCAATCCGGCCCAGGTATGCTGGTCCAGAGACTCTCAGACATGGGGCAGAGCTGTTCCTTGCTCTCCCTGTGCACAGCCATTCATGAGGCAGTTGGGAGGCATGGCGTGTTCCTAGCCCTGGCACACCACCCGGCAGAGCCTCACAACAAGCCAGACCACCCCCCCTCACTCCACGGGTGCCGCCATTTTCCACATTTGGACTTCCCTCTCGTCAGAACTCCACCCAGCAGACCAGCCCATCACAGCCCGGATCATCGACACCCACCCTGCAGCAGCTTTTTCCTCAATCCGGCCCAGGTATGCTGGTCCAGAGACTCTCAGACATGGGGCAGAGCTGTTCCTTGCTCTCCCTGTTCACAGCAGTTCATGAGGCAGTCGGGAGGCATGGCGGGTTCTAGCCATGGCCTGCCACCCCAGCAGAGCCTCACAACAAGCCAGACAACCCCCTCCCTCGACTCCATGGGGCCCGCCATTATCCACATCCGGACTTCCCTCTCATCACAACTCCACCCAGCAGACCAGACTATCACAGCCTGGCTTGCGAGGCTGCAAGTGGCCACGCGGCTCATCAATAAATGCTTTATTTGGAGGTGTTTAAAAGAGTTTGCCTCCCGCTCGGCAAGCCTGGCAAGCTTCTCGTGTTGTATTTGATATGCCAAATTCCAGTAACAATTATATTAGGTCATTCCCATGACCTAATATAATGGATTGAGGCTCTTTATGTTCCTGTAGCAAGCCGATGCCCCTGGCTCTACTGGCATGAGACAGGACATATGGAGATATTACTGGTGCCCGCTCTAGCAAATAGATGATCAACGGGAAGATCGTGATCGTGATCGTGATCAAAAATAAGATAGGCTGGACTTGTAATGTGATTTGGAGATAACTGCTCAACTAGAGCCTTTACGGACTGGATCCCATGGGACATCAAAAGATCACGTGGTCGCCCACCTACAAGATAGTCAGACTTATTCATCAAGTTGCTGAACAAACTGTTTGAGGCTCTTAGTATTCCTGGAGCAAGCAGATGCCATTGGGCTACACTGGCACATGATATGGACAAATGGAAACAATACTGGTGCCCGCTTGAGCAAATCAATGAAAAACAGGATTCAAGTGATCAAGTGATCCATCGATGACATATTTAGGATATCTTCTGTTAGTTTATAGAGTTGGCAACATTTGTGATTTATGTCTTAAATATACCAGATATCTCATTGTTTAAATTTTAGATTAAGCAAAATATTTATCACATTCTAACTCCCCCAAGTTGTTCTTCTAATAGGACAGGTTTAAGAATCTCTCCTCTAAATTGGCTATTCCTGATTGAGGGCAAATCTTTCATATAGCCACACCACTTTTTGCAGCTCCATATCTTTGCTCTGTATGGACCCCACGTAGCTCTTCTGTAGACCAGAATCCTTTATCTGCAGCCCAAATTCTCTTTTCATAGTTCATACTTCCTTCCCATATCTCTAGCACTTCAGACTGTGCACAATCTCTAGCAAGTGTATTAAAATTCATTTGAGCCAATATCATAAAATGCAGATGCTCTTTCATCATAACCAATACTTTTCCTAGAGGTATTTTTTTTAATGCCAACTCATCTAAAAAGACTTGAACCATCAATTTTCAAATCAGCTCTTATTCATTGGATTCAATAAATACTGTAATCCTAGTCAAACTGACCAATTTATTAAGATAATTCAATGAATAACTCATGTTCCTAGTATTTTATAAAACATTATCATCTCTTGTCCATACCTACTATCCTTTGTTTCAACAAAATCTATAAAAGTATTTGTGTTTACCATTTCTTTTATTTCATTGACTTGCTTAAATTTCCTGCACTAACAAACACTGGAATTGAGATTATTTTTATGTACTTCCTAACTTAAATTCCTGCAACAATTGACACAATTCAAGATATAGCAAAATGTACTGACATAAATAAATTAATGAATTTTATGAAACAGTGGCTTAATTTGCTAGTCTAAGCAAAAGGACATGAAGAGGTGGATAGGGTGAAGGAAAAATTCAGCATTTCATTCATGTTTTTCACTTATTTTGATAAAAACTTCTATAGATCCAGCGTGTGGATTTTTAATGCTATATTGTTCCACCGAAATTTCCAGCTGGTTGCAGTCGACCATGAAGGTGACAGAGATGAGTGGCACATGCATTGAATTTAAAGGACCCTGGTTCGATGCCTGACAGTGCAGACACTGCTTGGAAAGTTTCTGCCACCACCCCCTAATATACCCTGGAAAAGACTAGCATATGTTTAGCTTTTTGCACTGATGTCCATCAATAAGAGAAAGAACTGCCAAACTAGCATCAAAGTTCAGAGGAAGAATGCACTTAAATTAAAATAACCTGACATATCAAAAATGCCTTTCTTAAAAAGAACTTCTTTAAAAGGCATACACCATTCACCTACAAAAATCTATTTTATGAACCAAAGATGGCTGCATCTCATAATTACATACGCTTCCCATTTCTGCAGAAAGTTCTGCCAACCAAATTTATGAAAGTAGTTTCTTATTTTAGAGCAAATAATTTGTGTTGCATATCTGTTATAGCCTTCTTAAGAGTAAAATCTGAGCTGTAATTACTTATTTTAAAGAAATAAAAAAAGCAAAATGTTCCTTAACGAGAAATATTCCAGAACATTCTTGCAGCACAGACAGAATTGTTGGGTGAAATTTTACAATCTTTTAAAAGCAAAGATTGTTATTAGTGCATTGTCCCTTCACTAAATTTGATGTCATATGGAAGAGAGATAATTCCCTTTATGGTTTGAATTAGGCAAATGGTTTGTAATGCATTGCATCTGGCCTTCTCAATAAAAATGAACTGAAAAGTATTTTGGATTCCACTGTAAATTAAACTAAAATTTGTTGTTCCAGATGTTTGTCTCTGGACTGGAGACTGTTTTCTGGGACAGAATATTAATTTCTGAGATGTCAATCAGGGTATTTGGTGGTATTGGTGTTTTGTTTCCCTTACATTCAATGCAAAAAAAAAAAAACATGGGCTGGAGAGATGGCTCAAAGAATGCTTTGCATGCAGACACTTCCTCTTTGTCCCTTGCATTGCAGGGTTACCTTGTACTGAGTCATGAGTAGCCCCAAGTACCAATGAGCATGGTCAAAAGCAAACAAATATTTGAGACTTTCAAGTGTGATTAAAAAAGATCTCATAAGCTGGAAGTTATCAGAAGGGAAAGTCCAGAATTAATTGATGGGGTATCTAATCAAAGACCAGGGGTTTATTACTTTGGTTATAAAAAGAATGAATATTTTTAGTTTTTTAAGTCTTCTATTAAATATAAATTTTCAGGGAGAGTTAAAATTTTAAGTACGGAACTTATAGAGAGTAGTGAACTAATCAACATTTCATTAAATTTCAACTCCCAAAGAGAGTCAGCGATAGGAAGGGAGCGTGGTCTATGAGCAGGTAGGAAATGTGGACTCAAAATTGGGGGAGGGGTTGGACTTAGTAGCATTTCCCAATTTGCAGGCATTATTAACCCCTCTAGGTTCCTAGAATATTCCAACAAGGCCACTGGCAAGAAGCACATAAATGGCATAAGAAGCACATATGGGGCCAATTGGTGGAACAGGGTGATACCACAGGACGGAAACAAGGTCGGAGGCATCCAGGGTCAATAAAAAGATTACAAAACACTGGTCTCCAGCAGGGTTTCATAAGCTTTTCCAGTAGCAGTTCCTTTATACCAGAGACATTTTTATGCGAACCCTGGGTATAAAGATGTTTAAAATAAGCATACATAGCTAAAGGGTCCCGATAATTCATCATGAAGAAATGTTCTTTAAACATTTTTTAAGTTACTCCTTAAAAACTCCTTCAGTGCTTCTCCAGCACTGACCTCACTGTATACTAGTCGAGCACTAGTCAACAGTTCTTCATGCCTGCAGGAAAGAGAAAATGGAGGCTGTTGGGGGAATGCCGCTGGATCCGGGGTCCCCGACATTGTCAGGACAGAAGTTCTCTTCTACCTCTGAGGACGCCTGGATAACAGATGAAAACTCAGTCCGGTGCAGTTCCAAAAAATGGCTTTTAATAGTACAAAGCTCTTCCACAGCACTCCAATATAATGAACAAACTTTAGCTCTGGTCCGAACTTAGACCATACAAAAGAGCCTAAGTCTCCCACCAAAGAGAGAGGATCTCACCTGAGCTGAGTCCTACCTAGAAGAAGGAGCAAAAGGCCAAAGAGCAAAAAAAGCCAAAAGCCGCAAGGCCGAGGAGCCAAAAGTCGAAAAGCTAAAAGGCCCAAAAGGCAAAAGTGAAGCGTGAAGGGGCCTCAAGTCAGCCCCTTATATACACCAAAGTAATCTGATTTGTGACAGGGAGGGTCATGTCAACAAAGAACCCTAAACAGAGTGTAGTGCCACACCCTATTGCAGGTATAAACAAAGGTTATGCCAAGGACTAATCCCGAGATTATCTCTTATGTAAAACACTGGAGAGAGAGAGGGCTGATATAAAGTAATACATCTTAACTTCATGAGCTTCATGTAATCTAGATGGTACCCACAAGGTCCTTCTTATTATTATCTGCACCAGGGTGATTCTGAGTATCTTGTTCTCATGTACTGAAAGGGTCACACTCGCCTGCTTAGAGCAAACTAGTATGATCCTTCCTATAGTCTTCCTATAGTCTCAGCATAGCCAGGGTGGTAGTCTCCTGGTAAATTCTAACTGTCCCACGCTGGGTGCAGTGGGTATAAAGAGGAGCTGTGCCCAATCTAGAAATCATAGAAGTCTTAGTAGATGTATAAGTCAGAAGTTATTCAGTCAAGGTGACTTCTGTAACTGCCACACCCTCTAGCAGTGTTTACATAAAAGAGAGGTCTCATTAGAATAAAACTTGACTTAAATAAGATTAAGCTGGGAGTGGGCAAAACAACAAAGCTCCCAGAATAGTTATACCTGTCCTCCAACAGGAGGCTGAGTGGAACTAGGTGGCATCAAGGATGAAATATGGGCCTCTTATATGCACTCCAGGCCATGGATCTTTCTGGCCCAAATTTCATAGATCTTAAGTTATTCCCACCCAGCCTCTTTCTCCTCCAACTCCAATCTCTTCAAGGAAGACACTTCCTTCATACAGTGACTCAAAAATCAAACCAAGTTTCATCCTTGACTCCTTCCTTTCCCTCCCCCTCACTCCCACTGACTCCATCAGCAAGCACTGTCCAATCCATCCACAGAAAATATCTCATTCTGTTCCTACTTTGCTGTCACACAGTGGAAATGCTATCTACATTTCTATGTTCATAACAGCACTATTCACAATACCCAGAATCTGGAAACAACCAAAGTGCCTGAGAACAGAGGACTGGATAAAGACACTGTGGTATATCTACATAATGGAATACTATGCAGCTGTTAGGAAAAACCAAGTTAAAATTTGCCTATAAATGGATGGACATGGAGAGGAGCATGCTGAGCGAAATTAGCCAGAAGGAAAAGGACACATATAGAACGACTGCATTTATTTGTGACTTATAAAAAATAGCATGATACCAATACCCAAGGTCAGACAAAATATAGATCAGGAGGTCTCATCAGTGGGAAGAACCTACAGTGAATGTGTGAGAGTCAGAGGTTAGGTAATACAGAGAAAGGAACAATGTACTAATAGTTATGGTAAATGATAATACCAGCTGTAAAACTGGGCATTGAAAGTAGGCAAAAGGATATACATGATAACCTCTAAATGTATGTACTACAAGCCACAATGTGTAAGAGAAGGGAGAAGGAAAGAGAAGGAGAGAGAGAGAGAGAGAGAGAGAGAGAGAGAGAGAGAGAGAGAGTGGTACAAATTGCCTGCATAGACTCAGGCTGGGGAGGGAGGAATCAGGGAACATTGGTGGTAATAAATTGTTGAGGAGTCACTGAGGTCCACAACAATATCAGGACAGAATTTCTCTTCTACCTCGGAGGCCACCCTGGAAAACTGATGAAAACTCACGACTCCAGCACTGTTCCAAAAAAGGCTTTTCATAGTACAAAAGCTCTACTACCACAATCCAATATAATGAAAGAACTCTAGCTCTGGTCAGAACTTAGACCATACAAGAGAGCCTAAGTCTCCCACCAAAGAGAGAGGATCTCATCTGAGAGGAGTCCTACCCAAAAGAGGGAGAAAAGTGTGAGTGCCTCAAGTAGGTCCCCTTATATCACTTGTATCACTTGTCTTCCTGTTGTTCATTGATTTGCTCGAGCGGGCACCAGTAACATCTCCATATGTCTTGTTGCAAGCAAATGCACCCCAGAGGCATCTGCTTGCTCGAGAAACAGGAAGAGCCTCAAACCATTCCTTCAGGTCATGGGAATGAGGTCCATAATTACTACTGGTTTTTGGCATATTAAATAAAACACGGGTAGCTTGCCAGGCTCTACCTTGTAGGTGATATATTCTCAATAGTAGGCTCTCATCTCAAGCATTTACTGATGAAACTCAAAGGGGAAAGATCAGGTTTTCTCTTGGGTGAAGCTCTGAGGAGCTGTGCCACAGAGGGATGAGCGGAACCTCATGCTTCTCTCCATGCAATCTGTCCCCTTATATACACCAAAGTAATCCTAACTATTGACAGGAAGGGTCCTGTCAACAAAGAACCCAAATAGAATGTAGAAGGGTGGTGCCACACCCTATTACAGGTATAAACAAAGCAATATGCCAAGTATTAATCCCTTCTTCTGAGATTATCTCTTATGTAAAACACTGGAAAGAGTGAGGGGTGGTTGTATTAAAGTAATACATCTTAATTTCATGGTCTTCATATAATCTAGATGACACCCACAATGTCCTTCTTTATTATCTGCACCAGGTTGATTCTGGTTATCTCGATCTCTATATACTGAAAGAGTCACATTCGCCTGCATGAGGACAAACTAGAAAGTTCCTTCCTATAATCTTAAATGTTATTCTCAACATAGCCAGGGTGGTAGTCTCCTGGTGAATTCAAACTGTCCCACACTGGGTGCAGTGGGTATAAAAAAGGAGCTGTGCCCAATCTAGATAACATAGAAGTCTTAGTAGATGTATAATAATTAGTCAGAAGTTATTCAGAGTCAAGGTGACATCTGTAACTGCCACACCTCTATCACTGTTTACATAGAAGAGAGATCTCATTAGAATGAACTTTGGCTTAAAAACATGTAAGTTGATTAAGCTGTGTGCAAAGCTCCCAAGATACCTTAGCCTGTCATCCAACAGGAAATGGGCACTGGTGTAGGGATGGGTAGAACACTGTAAAACTGAAACCCAAATCCCAAATATGAACACTTTTGTAACCATATATCTCATGGTGGTATAATTTTTAAAAAATTTTTAAATGTAAACTGGTAGAGGAATGAGTGTTGGGACATTGTATGGCTAAAACCTAATCATGAATCATGAACAGTCTTGTAACCATCTCACAGTAATTTAATTAAAAATATATGTATTGTTATTGACAGATATAATCTTATTAATATTAATACTCTTATGCACAAAAATTCTTCTCCACCATCATTGAAGTGCCAAATATTTTCCGTGTTTCTATTGCATTTATTTCCATATTATCATAAAATGAAAATTAAAAAAAAAAGAAATCCTCTTTCCTGCTTGCTTTATTTCTACCCTCCAGCCAGCAACTAGGGAAATGGGTACAAACATCTATGTCATCTTGGAAATGCCTAAGCTTCTCCCTCCTGTTCTACATCAGCTCCCAAGCTTCCCCTCAAGACTGCCGCCCTGGCACCTCCACCTGTCTCTGATCAGAGGCCTCCACCTTCCAGCCACACGGGGCTTCTTGCCCATTCTGCAAAAAACAAGCTTTGTTCCTCCTCCATGTCTGTAGGCCCTAGTTCTAAAGTCTCTGTCAGACAGAGAAAAACAGTTATCTTGATCTCCCTCTTAAGAGTATATAAATAGCAAAAGCAAGGGATTAGACAATGTTCAATGGGAACCCTTCAGCTTTGTCCATAGATCTAATCTGACTTCAGTAAAGATGGAAGTGAGCTAAAAGGTATGAAAGACAGTAGTGGAGTAACACCAGTGCTTTAATAATGGGCATGGTATGATAATATTCCACTGTCAAAAAGTATTAACATTTACACTCTTCTAAACAATTGCAAACTCAACTTTTTTTTTACTTCAAAATAAAGTTCCCTATTCAATGACCCCTGTGCTTCTCCCCTTCCCTCTACCAGGCCCAAGTGCTATTCTAGTACCCCATTTATATCCTTTCTATCATCCATTTCTCCTCACAATGATCTCCTTTCTTAGCTTGTTTGTTTTCTTATTCCTTATCAGAAGATGAACTCAATAAAATAGGAATTTTATGTAGCTGTACTAGACCCCCAAGGAGGAGAAATGATGTTCAATATTTCTTCATTGATCACCTAATGCAATAGTTTTCAGGATACCTTCTGTGGAGCACTTGGGTTTCTGGAAACTGTCTTCAGAGGAAGAGGGAGGAATAGCTGGGCAAAGCACTCAGGTGACCAAGGCCTGACCTTCCACATATTCCATTGGGACACATCTGTTTTCTTCTGTTCATGCAGCAGCCTTCACACAAACTACTCTTTGTGAAAGAGAAGATGTTTTGCAAACTACTTGACACCCAGTGAATCCTTTCCCTAACACTTCTGACACATAAGCTACATCAAAGTGAGTTCTCACCCCAACAAAGTTCAAGTTCTCCTGATACAGTTCCACATGGGCTTTACACTCCATCTAACATGTGCCAAATACTCCAAATCCAAAATGCATGCTGCTTCTCCTTGTTGGTAAGCAAGACATTCACACTTTCCTGGGAACTATGAAAATACACTGTCCAATTAGTGTGCTGGGTTTTCTCCTGAACCCATGGCAGAATCTTCCTTTAAATGACAGAACTGTTGATCCAAATTGAACCCCTCATCAGCGATGAGACCTTGATTTTTCAAAGAAATGGTGCTAATACTCCAGGGGAAAGCCAAGTGAGCTTTTCTTCCCTTCAAATTTCAGCCTCTGCAAATCAAGCTACCAAGTGACAATAACTGCCTTATAGATACAAAACAGAATAAATGTCAAACAGATTGTAAATTATCATAATCATTTTTACACACCGACACACAATAATTCAAAACTATTAAAGCAAAGCTTAATTCATAAAAGTATTTATGAATATAAGATAATAAAGCAGGAACTTCCTGCTCTGTAATATGAGAGTTGAATGGGTTTATTATAAGTGGAAGAGTTAACCCTGACTTTCTCCCAGTCTGTTAATGACTACAATTTATTGCAGTTCATAAAGTACAAGTTGAGTGAATGCCACAAGAAGGCATTCAGTACAAGGCAGGGTTGAAAATGTTTAAATATGCTAAATTTGATGTGCAATCAAGGAAACTCCACTCAAGGAAAACATGTGTGGTGCTTAAGTATGGACATAGTCTTAAATAGCATCGTAAGGAGGATTATAGTAAATAAACACCAAGGAGAGATCAGGAGAGACTTGTCGTAGTAGAAGGAGCAGCTCTTTGGAAGTTGATGTTTAGTCAATGGACAGGCCTCTTTGGCATGGGTCCCCAGCTTCTCTGTCTACAGCGTTAACTAGACATAAAAAGGTAATAGTAGGCTGCCTTCCCATCATCCATTTCCCTCTTCTTTTCCTTGAGGGATATTCAACCTCAATCCCTATTCTGAGTATAGATAGGAAGGGTGTCTTTCCTGAATGCCAGGGTCAGCCCTAGTGACTAATAAAATCTGAATATCTCATCCACCACTCACAGCTCATGCCTGAAGAATGGATGTAAATAAACACCAAGTTTATTTACATACATAAATGTACTTGGAGTCTGACACCAAGTAGAGTCAGTTAACTAGAAATTCATTTTTTTGTGGCTTCTGAGTTTAACTTCTGTGGTCTTCTACAGTGACGAGAAGAGGAGTTCTCTCTTCCTCTAGATCAGTGGTTTTCAACTGAAAGGAGAAATGTTTTGCAGACCAGAAAGAAAGGCATGAAAGGCAATACTTATCAATGATTTTGTTGTGTTCATTTTTAACTCCACAACACAGAATAAAGGTTTTCACAGACCATGTGGAAACACCCTGGTCTAAAGGGGACACTATAATATGGGCATGAAAATTACAGTGGATGCAGTCAATGCTGCTCCCAAAAGATAGTCTGAAGGCAAACCTGGAAAACAGAGCAGAGTCCAGAACCAACTGGGGCAATGGCAGTGGAACCCTAAAATGTCCCAAGTCTATGTGCATAGTGTCAGACCAAAGATTATTAGACAAGGACAATTCTTCTATTCAAATGCTAAAGAAAAGGGAAGCTTTTCTTTAGTTTAAACCCCACCCACCCACCCACCCACTTTCCAAAAAATGTCTCCCCTTGTTTAGACTGTAGGTAAAGCAGAGTAGCTCTGGGGACCAGCCCTTGAGAGGATTTTGTTGTTCATTCCGTGCCTACTGGTCTAGAACTCACCCCTTCCAAAAAAATATGTTTCCCTGTCCTCTTTCTCTCTATAAAAACTATACCTGGGCCGAGCGATAGCCCAGCAGGTAGGGCGCTTGCCTTGCATGTGGCCAGCCCATGCCTGCCTGGGTTCGATCCCCAGCATCCCATATGGTCCCCCCGAGCACCGCCAGGAGTGATTCCTGAGTGCAGAACCAGGAGAAACCCCTGAGCATTGCCGGGTGTGACCCAAAACAGCAAAAAAACAAAACAAAACAAAACAAAAAACTATACCTCACAACCCCACAGACAAGGTGAATGCTTTGAGGACTTGAGCTTTGCCATCTTCCAACCTACAGGCTTGTTAACAATAAAGCTCACTCTCAGAAAAAAGAGGAGACTGGGAGATTTTCTTGCACACAGCCAACCAGGGTTCAATCCCGCCATCCCGTATAGTCTCCATTCAGGGCCAGGAGTAATTCCTGAATGCAGATCCAGGAGTAAACTTTGAGTATTGTTGGGTGTAGCTCCAAAACAAAAACAAAAACAATAAAGCTGTTCTAAAACTTTCATGATTACAATACAAAAATATAGGTTTTTTTTTTCAAAATATTTTATTTTTTAATATTTTTATTATACCACCATGAGATATACAAAGATGTTCATGTTCGGGTTTCAGTCATACAATATTCCAGTTTTTTACAGCTATAGAGCTGGTCACTTTTTCTTAGTTGATCTAGGTTGGGCTTGGTTTGTTTCAAACAAAAAAGTGCCCTAATATACAGAGCCAGTTATGCGGAAGCATTTTCAGCAGCAACTGCTGGTTGCTGCGCACCGTCAGGATCCCCCTTCTTCCTTTCTCTTCAGAGAACCCTGATCTGCTCTCTGTCCAGCTCTACTTGTGTGGGCATGATACCACCCACCCAGGTAAAGAGGAGGAACTGTTAGTTTACAATGGTTATTTAAATCTAAGTGATTTCAATCTAAATAGTTTCCTGGCAAAAGTTTGTTTTAGGAAAGAAAATATCTAAAGGGCATTCTGGGAGAAGGTGGAGGAGGGGAATTAAAATTTCAAAGAATAATTGCATCTTCAAAAACAAAACAAAATAAAGCCCCAGGAGGCTCAGGAACACCTGGAATAAGGAATCCTCCGTGGAGCTGGATATTAGTTTCACACTGCCCTCTCTCCTACCCCCTCCCCCCCACTCCTAATCTCTAATGCACATTGTAAGGGTTTTGGAGGCAGGACTTTGAGAGGTGAGAAGGTCATGACAATCCTGTCCTTGTAGAAGAGGTCTGAGAGATTCCTCACCTATTCTGCCAAGTGACACAGGAAGTAAAGTTCAGAGCCTGCCACCCAGAAGTGCGTTCTGATCACCCTACAAGGCTTGTACTTAAAGATATACTTCCCAGCCTTCAGAGCTACAGAAATAATTTTGTTGTTTTGTTTATAAGCAACTTCACTTGTGAAATTTTGATACCCAATGGAAACAAACTTTCAGAGAGCAGCAGTCATCTTTGAAAATATTCTACATGGAAGAACTTCTGAAAGCCAAGTGTGAAGTCCAGAGAGGTGCCCTTGAACTGCTGACGTAGCTAACCTTCTAGCTGCCCAGTCTCTGGATTTCCTGTGAGTTCTAGAGGAAAACCCCTTATCTTCAAGTCATTTGTAACCAAAGTTCCTAAGCCTTGCAACCTAAAGCATCCAAATTGACTTTAATTTGCAAGTTCACAAATATATTAACTGATGAAACCTCAAATGAACAAAGCATTCTTTAAAAAATCATTATTTCTTCAGTTTCAAACTGGTTCTATAAGAGAGAGATCTTAAATCCTTTTTCTTCAGATAGGGAAAATCCTTTCCTGACATTCTGAAGCTTTCTTTCCTCTTGTGGTCAGAGCCATAGTACAGTGGGTGTGGTCCAAAAATAAAAACAAAAACTTGCTGACCTTGCCCTACTACAAATAAATAAAGACCTAAGCACATCTTGATCAGAAAAATTGAGTGTTTAAATACACATTTCATTCACCAGTCCCAAGTCAATGGGATGAGATAGTTTATAAAATCTGGAAACAACAGAAATAAATGCCAACCAAAACTTCAATTTTAAATCTAAGAATCCCAAACCCTTAGCATTTCCTGATCAAATAGCCACATCAAACTTGCTGAGAAATTAAAATTTACAGGTACATAGAAGAACTTTAGTTTAATACAGTTGTATTTGGAAGAAAGCAGGAGGACATGATCACTAATTTCAGGGAGCACAGACTTTTGAAGCTACTCAATTTGCTCTTATACTATTAAACTGAACTTCCCATCTGCTAACCACTACTCAGCTTGTAAAATGGCTTACCCAAAAACAATAAAATATAGACACTGCCACACTACACACATAATGCTTGCAGAAATTTCTCTATATCAGCTCCATTTTCCTGTGATCGCTGAGCAGGCGAACTGCTGCATCAAATACTGACTCAGTCACTCACTGTATCACTGTATCACTGTCTTTCCATTCAACATCAATTTTTTTTTTAAACGGGCACCAGTAACATCTCCATATGTCCTGTCTCATGCTAGTAGTCACTCACAAGGATGCATAAAAAGAAACCATGAACTCTACAGGGTGGACAGAGAAAGCTGATAAGTATAGTTTATGTCTGTTTTTTAATTCAATGGGATTTACATAATGTTCTCCAGAAATCAATCTGGCAAAAATCAAAATTTGTATGCTAACTTATCCACCTTTCAATAACCTTGTTCCCCCTGTGGGTATGTGATTAAAATTCTCCCCTTCATGCTCCTCATTTAAACCTCCTTTCTAAATGACTTGAGGTTCTTACTTTGATGGGTTGAACATATCTTGGTCCAAAATAGGTTCTTACTTTGGGGGATCAATTGGACTGATTCGAACAAATCGCGCCACAATCACACTTTGGAACTCACAAGACTTGGGGTACTTACAACTCAGCTAATGCTATGTTTCTGTCAGACAATGGACTGTTAGGTCAGAGCTGCTAATTCACAACCTCTTAGTTATGCTACTTCTGTTCAGATTTATTTTTTAAAAAATCAGTGGCTAACAAAATAAGAGATATATTATTTATCATTTATGAAACATGGACCCTAAATCATCAAAGAATTTCTGAATGTTTTTCCATGAATTCTTTGCCTAAAGTTCCTGGGGTGGAGCAATGGGGGAGAACATAGAGACACATTTTTTTAATTTTTTTTATTATACCACCGTGAGATATACAGCTACGAAAGTGTTCATATTTGTGTTTCAGTCATACAGTGCTCCAGCACCCATCCCTCCACCAGTGTCCATTTCCCACCACAAATGTCCCCTGATTCCCCACCTCCCCAGCCTGAGTCTATGGCAGGCAGTTTCCATCTCTCTCTCTCTCTCTCTCTCTCTCTCTCTCTCTCTCTCTCTCTCTCTCTCTCTCTCTCTCTCTCTCTCCTCTCTCTCTCCTTCTCTCTTACACATTGTTGCTTGCAATACATACATTTAGAGGTCTTGTCAGTAGGTAGAACCTACTGCAAATGTGTGGGAGTCAGAGGTTAGGTCACACAGAGAAAGAAACAGTGTACTAATATTTATTGCAAATGATAATACCAGCATAGAACTGAGCATTGAAAGTAGGCAAAAGGAGACACATTTTTATCTTCCTCTTTATAAAGGCCTTACTCCTCTTTCAGCTGCTCCTTTTGGGCCAGGAGAAAACTGTTTCCCAGAAGGTGGGGTGAACAGAGAAAACCTGCTGGAGGAAAAAGAATCAGACAGGGAAAGGCTCAAGACTCATCCAAGTTTCCAAAATCCTCAGTGACTCTGAACATACTGCACTCTCGATTTGGGGAGAAGAGGTAGAGGGAACGATTTGCAGATGCAAGGAGCTTACTCTAGTTCTATACTTAGGGGCCACTCCTGGTAGTAACTTGAGAAACATATGAAGTTCTAGGTACAGAAACAGATCAGCCATAATATAGAAGGCAAGAGCCTTAACCCTGCTAACCTCTCAAACTCAAGCTGTATTTCTTCCCCTGGGTTTTGATCTCTGTCTTCTACAGATATATCACGTAAACCAAATCTCAAAATGCATCAGTGATACTGACTCACACTTATTTTCAGGAATATTGTGTAAAGCCAGCTAACTACTACCTACAAAGTGACCCTATTTTAGGATGACCCTATTTCCGCTGCAGAAAGGGATAATGTGTGCATCAGGGATGTGCACCATGTCTTAGGAAAAATCATAAATAGGCTTTCTATATTTGACAAAGAAAAATAAACTATTGGATAATAAAAGCTCCACATTAAAATGAATGTTTAAGCTTAATAACATTGCCATAGTTACATATGAAACATATGAGCACATTTCTATATAACATCTGCATATAATAAGTATGTATACCTAAAAGTCCTTGCAAAGAAACACGTACATCTGAAATGATTAGATTTCTAATCCCAGCTAATAAGATTAGTAAAATCATTAAAAAAAATTAGATGATAAGAAAATTATTGGCTCTCATGCAAAACACAAAGCCTAGACTTTTGTTGACTCAGAGTGGTGGTCGCACAAGGTCCAAGTTGTCATCTTCTTTTGCTCCACCCATGAGAGTGTCTGCAAAGGCCCATTCTATACAGTGGGACAGAGGCCACCATTATAGAAGAACCCAGTAAGAAAAAAAAAAGTGATTTATCCAATTTAATTTTTAAAGTTCTTCCCTTGAACCTAGTTACTAGTTTCAATGCCTGAACTAAGAGCAGTTTTCATTATTTGATAAATTTATGCCTGGGTTCCTTGACCAAGCACTGGGAGTGGAGATAAGATCCCATGATTGAGTCAACTGGAAACCACACGAGGGTTAGGCTTGGATTTCACATTCCTAAGTCATATGGATAGATTAGAAAGATATTATCACCTAGAACAAAAGATACCTACACTGTATCTTTGTTTCAGGTGTGTGTACCACACACCTGAAATTATAGATACCTACAGAAAGCTAAAAGCATTGGAACAGATACTTAGAGAAGAGAGACAGAATTCTTCCAATACCATTAAAAAGGAAAACACTTAACTTGAATATGATCATAAAAAAATGATGGTTCAGATTAGCATTTAAACCATAGGTTTTTCTTTCTTTCTACATTTTTTTTGGGGGTCATACCCAGCAAAGCTCAGGGGTTACACCTCGCTCTGCACTCTGGAATTACTCTAGCAGCACTCAGAGACCATATGGGATTCTGGAAAATTAACCCAGGTCTACTGCATGCAAACATTCCACTCACTGTACTATTGCTCTGACCTCTAAATCAAAGATTTTTCAACTGGTAGACTCAGCTTCCCTCCTGATGGTGGATTACTTAAGTTGCTGAATCAGAACTGACCTAGTATTTTTTCATATTCCATTTGAATATGTATTTTTCATATTTCACTTGATTTTCTTCTTTGAGGAAGTTTCTGTTCATTTATTTTCCTCATTTTTGATGGGGTTGGATTTTTTTTTTCTTGTAAAGTTCTACCGGTATTTTATATACCTTGGAGATTAACCTCTTATCAGATGGCTATTGGGTAAATATTCTTTCCCAGTCTGTGGGCTGTCTTTTGTATTTTGGTCACTGTATCTTTTGAGGGACAGAAGCTTCTCAGTTTCATATATTCCCATAAGATTATCTTTGCTTCTACTTGCTTTGTCTTTATCACTAATCATCAGGGAGATAAAACTCAAAAACAATGGTATAACTCAAACCACAGAGACTGGCACATATCCAAAAGAGGAAGAACTGCCAGTGCTGGAGCTGATGCGGGAGAAAGGGACTCTCATTGCTGGTGGGAATGCTGACAGGTCCAGCTTTTTGGAAAACAATATAGACATTTCTTCAAAAATTAGAAATTGAGTTCCCACTTGACCCAGTAAATACCACTCCCTACGAATATACCCTGGGAGGCCAAAAACACACAGCGGAAACACCATCTGTTCTTCCATGTTCATAGCATTACTATTCACAATATCCAGAATCTGGAAACAATGAGTGACTGAGAAAGATGACTGAATAAAAAAAAAACTATGGCACATCTACACAATTAAATACTATGAAGTTGTTAGGAAAACGAAGTCATGAAATTTGCCTATAAATGGATCGACATGGAGAGTATCATGCTGAGTGAAATTAATCAAAAGGAGGAAGACAGGTATAGAATGACTGCATTCATTTGCTGGATATATAGTGAATATATATATATATTATATGATATATAATGAATATATATGTACATATATATATATATATATATATAGAGAGAGAGAGAGAGAGAGAGAGAGAGAGTGTGAAACTAATATCCAAGGCCAGGCAAAATAGGCAACAAGGGCCAGGAGGACTTGTTAATGATTGAAATATATCACAAGTGTGTAGGGGACAGATGTTAATTAGGATAGAGAAGGGAGTAGTTTGCCAACTGTATCACTGTATCACTGTCTTCCCGTTCATCATTGATTTGCTCGAGTGGGCACCAGTAACATCTCCATATGACCTGTCTCATGCAAGTAGAGCCCAAGGGCATCTGCTTGCTCCAAGAACATAAAAGAGCCTCAAATCCATTCCATCAGGTCATGGGAATGAGGTCTATAATTGTTACTGGTATCTGGCATATCAAATACGACACAGGTAGCTTGCCAGGCTCTGCTGTGTGGTAGCATACTCTTGTAGTCATCTCAAAATCCAGCATTTATTGATGAACCACGTGGCCGCTTGCGGCCGCACAAGATTGAAATGGTAATGTTAGACTAGAACTGAGTATTGAAAGTAGATAAAGGTATATATATATATATATATATATATATATATATATATATATATATGATACCCTCCGTGAATGTACTATAAATCACAATCTGCAAAAAGAGAGAAAGAGAAAGAGAGAGAGAGAGAGAGAGAGAGAGAGAGAGAGAGAGAGAGAGAGAGAGAGAAGAGTATCTGCCATAGAGGCAGGCGGAGGTGGGGAGAGAGAAAAAGGGAGCATTGTTGGTAGGAAATGTCACGGATGACTGGGTACTGGAACACTGTATGACTGAAACCCAATCATGAAAAGCTTTGTAATTATCTATCTTGTGATAATATAATAAATTTTTAAAAAGAAAAAAAGGGGAAAAGAGGTAAAGAGGAGCTTAAGTCTCTGAGTTGGAAGATCCACCATAAGACAAAAGCACTGTCTTCAAAGACAACACTAGGTGATTAAATTCAAACCATAGAATTATAGCCATGTCTAAGACAAAAATACTGCCTTCCTATTTGGAAACATCTAAAAACACTCATCACACACACACACATGCACGCATGCACACACACATGCATACATACACACATAAATTCTGAGATGCACACTCAAAATTTATATGAGTGTAAGAAGAACTTCTGATTGGTCCCCTTAGCAAAAATTACTATCACTAAGACCAAACATGAAAATAACCTTCACCCACAGCTACCAACACACTTATATCCTAAGAGTTGTCCTTTCCCTCCCTCACTCCCATTCCAGCCGTGGTACTCCCCACTTCCTCCAAACTAATATCACCTCCTGACCTGTACAATAATACTGAGATCAAATAAGTCTTGAATCCCATTAAGTCCATCTATGCATTTTAATGTTTTTATCTAAAGACATTTTACTTTTGCCAGTTTTAATTTCTTTACCTTTTTGAGTAAAATACATAACTACTGCACTTTACCCCACCTCCAGCTCTATTAAGAAGAGGATGAGTGATTATGTGAATGCGTGAATTTCTGAAGTGTTTTCACTCTTTGTGGATGAAAAGTGTTTCATGAGTTCAAAGCATTCCCATTATTATCCGTCCACTCTTCAAGACAATCAGGGTATTTGCCACAGCCTTCCTCCTTGGCAGGAGAAAAGGCTGATTATTAGGGAGCTGGGTGGGGGATTATGCTCAGGTTAAGGTCACAGACAATGAACCATTTTTTAAAAAAAGTTCTTTGTTTTAATGAATAAATAAAAGAGTTCTGATTTATCCCTTTATTTCAAAACATCAGCATACACTCATTTTTTTAAATGTTTGAAATACTTTCTCCACAAGCACAGCATTATGAGAAATCTTCCTCAACTTATAAATTTATTATCCACAGTTTATATTTTGCAGTCATGAATCTTCAATCTCCAAGCAAACTTTGATGCAGATTTTGATATTCTCCATGAATTATGCCATCCTCTGTGATTCATTGTATTGAGAGGTATTTGTGGTTTATAATATAGCGACTGACATCTCAAAATTAATGCAGAGACACTGGACATCATTAAAAAGAGTTAGCAACATCTCAGGACTATTTGCTTCTAGTAGAAAATTAAGTAGATATCAGCTATTGAGGGACACGATTTATATTTCTCTCAATCTAGAATCATGACCAGTCATTCTTCAGCTTGCTTTGATAATTGAAATTCTCTGCTACTGCTGGAAAGGTAACTCTTATTTTGCCACCCCAAAAGTTTGCAGAGATACAACTATACACATTCAAATCTAATATGAACACAAGTGAAGAATAAAATTTCCTCTTTGGGAAGAAACTAGTGCTCAATTTCTGAATATAGAAATGAATTTTGTTTACAGACAAAATTTAAATATATGCTTAAATGTAAAATAGATGGGGGGCCGAGCAGTAGTCCAACAGGTAGGGTTTGTCTTCATGCGGCTGACCCAAGGTTTGATCCTTGGCATCCCATATAGTTCCCCAAGCACGGCCAGGAGTAACCCACTGAGCATTGCCAGTGTGAACCAAAAAGAAAAAAAAAAACCATGAAATAAGAATTAACCTAAGAACAAGATCTGAGTCTGTTTGGGAGAGATAAATAATATGATGTGCCGTGTGTGTGCATGTGTGCCTTTGTGTTCATATTAGACAATATACCTAAGTGGGTTTTTTAAATTTAATTTACTTATTGCTTTTTGGGTCACACCTGGAAATGCTTATAGGTTACTCCTGACTCTGCACGCAGGAATCAACCCTGGCAGTGCTTAAAGGATCATATGGGAAGCCAAGGGTTGAACCTAGGTCGGCCATGTGCAAGGGGCCCTTCCTCTGTACTACTCTCTCTGGCCCCTCTAAGTATTTTTTTTAATTCCAACTTATTGGATGTTAAAAGCCTAAGTCTTCAGTGACCTGCAACAAGTTACTCTTCTGTTCACTGTCTCCTGTCATAGACTAGCCTCTTGCTCTCAGGTAGCTAGGAGACCAGGAATGAGGAGGCTATTATAGAAGAGAGAGCTGGAGTTTCAAAACGAGTGTTCTGTGTGTTCATGTGTGTATGTGGGGCAGCAGGGGGGACCATTAGCTTTTACAGCATTTTCTGAATTTCCTCCCTGTTTCTTCCCAAATCACTGCAAGCTGAACAGGCTTCTTATGCATTGACTAGACAGACAGACAACAAAACTGGAAAAAAAGATTCCAGATTCCCTGTCAGAGCTCCATATTATGTGAGAGATCCAAGAAAACTCCCAACAACCTTCCAAGATTGTCTTTCTGTCAGCTACCCTGAAAGACTAAGAGATTAGTCTTGTAATTCTAAAGGGACCATCTGAAATCTCCACTCTGGACAGCTCCCCACAACTTTGAACTGGTACTGTGATGCCATTTGGGGATATAAACTTTCTTCAAATAGAATATGTCAAATATTTCCCCTTTTTAATTTAGTGAATTTGGGTTACAGGATTAGAGTCCTTTAAAAATGACTGGTCTTGTTGAGAAACATCCAGGAAGACCAAGAGTGATTTTATTAAAATCAGAGACTCCATTTTGGAGAGTCAAGACTTAATCTTCAATTTTGACTACATGTTTTGCCAGAGCAACTAACTCACGTGTCTCAGTGAACTCAATACTGAGTTCACAAATTGTATTTTAATGGTTTAAAAGTAGAAGTGCTTTCATTCACTTGTTTTGTTACAGGCAATTGCTCCACAACTTTGGAGAAAATAGTTGCATTATAAGTTTCAAGCTGTCATTATCACGCATCTCTGCATCACAGGAAACCACAGACATTAAGGGTGGCTTGACTCTACCACCTGCTACACTGACTGCCATCTTGCTAACTCAAACATTTATTAAGGTCTTCTCCTACCTAGGTTCCTAGTCTTTAAGAACTTGAATTTTCAGAAAAGAACTTTAGATTTACCTGGAAAAAATGCTTATTCAACCAAAAAGGTCAATCATAAATTCAGTTTGCTTTTAAAATTATTATTAAAGCAATTAAAGCTAAAAATGTAAATTTTTCTGCTCCTTTGAATATAAGTTCAAGTCATTTAACATAATTCATAAAAATATGTCATATTTTAGCAATTATTTTTAAAGTCTGAATAATTTTTGGTTATATTAATTTAACATACAAGTTAAAACCCAGTAAACAGTACTTACTTGTGCTTCAAATTTCTTCTTAAACAATTTACTCCAACTGAATAAGCCCAAATGATTAGTACTTAAATAAATCATATATAATTAAGTTTATAAACATGGTGATGTAAGCAGTACAAATATATTAACTCTAGTCACTTGTTAAAATTACTTTAAATCACAAAGTGATATCATTCACTCAGCCAAGAAATCCCCATTAGATGCAGGGCCTCCCAAGTGTATGCTACATTCCCTAACATACTTATCTCTACTTAGAATATCAAATAGCCAAGTTTTTAAAACACAATTAAGAGCACTGATTTTTTAAAAAATTTCTTAAGGTGGCACTATTACTTTAAATCTAATCACGATCACGATCACGATCTTCCCGTTGATCATCTATTTGCTAGAGCCGGCACCAGTAATATCTCCATATGTCCTGTCTCATGCCAGTAGAGCCAGGGCATCGGCTTGCTAACAGGAACACAAAGAGCCTCAAACCATTATATTAGGTCATGGGAATGACCTAATATAATTGTTACTGGAATTTGGCACATCATATACAACACGAGAAGCTTGTCAGGGCTTGCCGAGCGGGAGGCAAACCCTTTTAAACACCTCCAAATAAAGCATTTATTATGAACCGCGCGCCGCTTACGCGCTAGAGCCGGGCTGTGATGGGCTGGTCTGCTGGGTGGAGTTCTGACGAGAGGGAAGTCCAGAAGTGGAAAATGGCGGCGCCGTGGAGTGAGGAGGAGGGGTGGCCTGGCTTGTTGTGAGGCTCTGCCGAGGTTGTGGGCCAGGGCTAGAACCCGCCATGCCTCCCGACTGCCTCATGAACGGCTGTGCACAGGGAGAGCAAGGAACAGCGCTGCCCCATGTCTGAGAGTCTCTGGACCCAGCATACCTGGGCCGGATTGAGGAAAAAAGCTGCAGGGGTGGGTGTAGGTGATCCGGGCTGTGATGGGCTGGTCTGCTGGGTGGAGTTCTGACGAGAGGGAAGTCCAGAAGTGGAAAATGGCGGCGCCCGTGGAGTGAGGAGGGGGTGGCCTGGCTTGTTGTGAGGCTCTGCCGAGGTTGTGGGCCAGGGCTAGAACCCGCCATGCCTCCCGACTGCCTCATGAACGGCTGTGCACAGGGAGAGCAAGGAACAGCTCCTGCCCCATGTCTGAGAGTCTCTGGACCAGCATACCTGGGCCGGATTGAGGAAAAAGCTGCAGGGTGGGTGTAGGTGATCCGGGCTGTGATGGGTTAAATCTAATATTTCCTATTTTAGCATAACAGATGTACAAATAATTAAAACACCATCATGAACATGAAGATCTGTGAATTTACACAGCAGTAAACATCTACATTGAATATATTTTCCCCTTCCATGTTCATTCTAATACTCTATCTCAGCCCAGATATAAACCATTAATAGAATACAAATGTTTTAGTTTACTGTTCTCTCGATTGTTTTTATATGTATAATATCACACACATTTACTACATATATATATATATATATACCTTTTTTTGGAGGAGTTGGGCAACGTTTTAATAACTTGTACATAGTTACAAATCATTCCACAGATATTAGATACACTCTCACAAAAGAAACCTATGAGCTATTGTATTCAAGTCTGGAGACATCCTAATAATTCTGTGCATTAAAAATCCTTTCTCTAGTCCCTAGAGCTTAGGACTCTAACGTTTAAGATTGGTTATTAACTCAGAGCACACTATGTCAGTTTCTGCTCAGAGGAATTTTCATTCTCATCATGATAAATTAATTCAATTAATATAGATTTTGGCACTGGGCTTTTATTTCCTTTCTCAGTGTAAGGGATTTTCTCATGTATGCAAGGCATGTGGTTTGCCACTGAACCACATTCACAGACTTTTTAAAGTTTGTCACAACAAAAGCAATAGATTAGACATCTATCTACTTTTATATTTATTTAAGCTAAATATATTTAATTAGGTAGATGTCTAATCAAAATTGTATTTGGATCTCATAAATGCTAAAAAGAGAAAAATGTCCATTTCAGGACCAGAGCCTGAAATAGGTGGGTAGAGTAGGGCATTTACATATATATATATATATATATATGTGTGTGTGTGTGTTGTGTGTGTGTGTGTGTGTGTGTGTGTGTGTGTGTGTGTGTGTGTATACAATATATGCATATAGGAGCCATGCTAGTCACCCCCAGGAAGCGAACATGACTCTCAGTTAAACTGAAGGCAGAGCACACAAAATAGATACGGGCTTTGTGGAGGTTTGGAGATACCTCTGGCTGCATGACATTCATGGTTTACAGATTATAATGTTATTCCCCTATCAAATCCCTACTCACAGACATGGGGCAGAGCTGCTACTGGCTCTCCCTGTGCCCAGATGCTCAAGAGGCACCTGGGAGGGATGGTGGGGTCTAGCCCTGGCCCGCCACCCCAGCAGAGCCTCGCGCAACAAGCCAGAAGACCCCCACTCCATGAGGGCCTCCATTTTCCACATCTGGACTTCCCCCTTGTCAGAACTCCACCCAGCAGATCAGCCTATCACAGCCCGGCTCATCGAGATCCACTGGATTTAGAGATGACTCCAAGAGTATGCTACCCACACGGCAGAGCCTGGCAAGATACCCGTGTCCTATTTGATATGCCAAATACCAGTAACAATTATAGACCTCATTCTCATGACCTGATGGAATGGTTTGAGGCTCTCTATGTTCCTGGAGAGCAAGCAGGTGCCCTTGGGCTCTACTAGCATGAGACAGGACATATGGAGATGTTACTGGTGCCCGCTTGAGCAAATTGATGATGAATGAGAAGACAGTGACAGTGAACAATTATAAACCTCATACCCATGACCTGAGCGAATGGTTTGAGGCACTTCATGTTACTGGAGCGAGCATATGCCCTTGGGCTACACTAGCACGTGACAGGACATATGGATATGTTACTGGTGCCCACTCCAGCAAATCTATGAAAAAACGGGAAGACAGTGATACAGTTATATACACACACACACACACACACACACACACACACACACACACACACACACACACACACGACTTTAGAGACAGCTCAAACTTATGAGACCATGCTTTATTTCTTGCCTAGGGATGAGTAAGCAAAGCAATTTACAATTGCTATGGAGTAGGTGTGGGTAATGTACTGCTTACTTGTAATACTCTCCCTAAAACAAACAAAAATCCCATAACAAAACTATCTCATTCAATGATCTCTGAACTTATCCTAACTACTTCTACTCATAAATGCTTCTATTATTCCTCATAATTTAACTTACTTAAGGACAAAATAATCTGTATGCAGTTAGGTGAGAAACATTTACTCTCAAATGAAATCAAATTAAGCCCTTCACCTCCAGGCCAGTACCAGATCTTTCCAACTTCACCTGATTTAGCCCAGAAATTGTCAGACATGTTGGGAACTAAAAGGATAGAAAACATAAGCTTTCTTTTTGTTCTTTTTTAAGCTTCAGCTTCTCATATTTCAGTATATTTAGCACACTTCATGCAAAATAGGATTGTAAATGCAAACGTGGATATTTTCTTCCCAGGAGGTTTTAGAGATTTTCAAAAGTAAATCTAACTATGCATGATTTCAGCTGTTGGAATTGACCATAAAAGTCAGCCCTTCTATTCTTCATTTCTATTCACTTCTACTAAATAGCTTTCAAATTCTCAGAGGGGAACAGCATTTCTGTCAAGGACATATGGCCTGCAGCAGTTCTTCCAGGAATGATTTCAGGCCCAGTGATACCCCAATAGTATATTACAAAGGTGGAGTTTTTCAAAAGCGATAACTCTTGTTTTAATTGATTTTGTAAGTTAGCACTTCCCAACATGTTTCTTCTCATGATACAAAAAAAAAAAAAAAAAAAAAAACACCTCTAATGTTGCATACCACACTGAGAAAAATGGACTGGGATGAATCTAAGCAAGTATTGATTTTTAAAGCCATTACAATGTCTTATATAATCAGAGATCTGAGGAGCAAAACATTAGAGAAGATATCAAATGGACAGAAAATGTACAAATACTTGCAAATATTTTATGAAGATCATTAGAGTACTCTTGTAAAATTCCCTTTTCCATGTTTTTTTTTACCCATGTCGTATTTGATATGCCAAATACCAATAACAATTATAGACCTCATTCCCATGACCTGATGGAATGGTTTGAGGCTCTTTATGTTCCTGGAGCAAGCAGATGCCCTTGGGCTCTACTACCATGAGACAGGACATATGGAGATGTTACTGGTGCCCGCTTGAGCAAATCCATGATGAACGGGAAGACAGTGATACAGTGAATGGCTGAGCAACTCTCAATTAGGCTTTTGAATAATAATGTATTCAAACTCTTAAAAGTCACCAGATGAGAAAATTTGTGTAAAAGAGTTGAAAGGATGTGGTGGTGAAAAGGAGTACATATACAGCTACTCAAGCTGAAGTTAACAATTGAAAGAACAGTTACCTTCCTACTTTAAATAATAATTATATATGAACGATATACAGTAAAAAATAAATCTAACATACTAGACCTCAAGCAAGAACTGAGTTAGTTCTCTATGTGATGAGGTAAAAATGAGTAGAGCCCTATGTGGCACAACGTTAACATATAATCTTGAAAGAATTGAAGGAAAAGAGAGAAGAAACCCTAGCAGAAACCAAAAGACTCCGTGAGTTGAGCTGTGGGGTTGAGACTCCTAGCAGATGAAGGCAACTAGAGGTCCTAGAACTCATCCTTGGCATTAAAAATAAATAATTAAAATAAGACCAAAAAACTCATGGAAAATAATATTAATTAAATCACTCAAAGTTCATTTTAAAGAATCTTAAGAGTAATCAGAGAAATGTTATGTTTGAGAAAGAGGAAGGAAAAATAGTATTTGTCGGGAACGCCTCTGGGGTCCCTGACAGTGTCAGAACAGAAGTTCTCTTCTACCTCCTAGGACGCCGGGGAATGGATGAAAACTCACGAGTCCGGAGCAATTCCAAAAAAGGCTTTTAATAGTACAAAAGCTCTTCCATAGCACTCCAATATAATGAACAAACTCTAGCTCTGGTCCGAACTTAGACCATACAAAAGAGCCTAAGTCTCCCACCAAGAGAGAGAGGATCTCACCCAAGATGAGTCCTACCCAGAAGAAGGAGTAAAAGGCCAAAGAGCAAAAGCCAAGAGCCAAAAGCAAAAGGCCGAGGAGCCAAAAGCCACAGGAGCCAAAAGCCGAAAGCTAAAAGGCCCAAAGTCCAAGGGGCCTCAAGTCAGTCCCCTTATATACACCAAAGTAATCCAGGGAGGGTCATGTCAACAAAGAACTCTAAACAGAGTGTAGAAGAGCAGTGCCACACCCTATTGCAGGTATAAACAAATGTTACACCAAGGACTAATCTCTTCTTCTGAGATTATCTCTTATGTAAAACACTGGAGAGAGAGGAGGGGGGCTGGTATAAAGGAATACATCTTAACTTCATGAGCTTCATGTAATCTAGATGGTACCCACAAGGTCCCTTATTATTATCTGCACCAGGGTGATTCTGAGTATCTTGTTCTCGTGTACTGAAAGGGTCACACTCGCCTGCTTAGAGCAAACTAGTATGATCCTTCCTATAGTCTTCCTATAATCTCAGCGTAGCCAGGGTGGTAGTCTCCTGGTAAATTCTAACTGTCCCACACTGAGTGCAGTGGGTATAAAGAGGAGCTGTACCCAATCTAGAAAACATAGAAGTCTTAGTAGATGTATAAGTCAGAAGTTATTCAATCAAGGTGACTTCTGTAACTGCCACACCCTCTAGCAGTGTTTACATAGAAGAGAGGTCTCATTAGGAATGAACCTTGACTTAAATAGAGTAAGCTGGGAGTGGGAAAAACAACAAAACTCCCAGAATAGCTAAACCTGTCCTCCAACAAGTATTTGATATGCTTCTTATTGGAAATAAAGAAATAATGCTAGTGAAACAGTAAAATAACATGTTTTGCAACTTAAGGAAAATACTGTCAGTGTAGAATAGAAATCAATATTGGGAAAATAAAAAGAATCTTTCAGAAAAAAATATTAAAGACATTTTCACATACAAGCACAAAGATATAATCATATTTACCTCATGTAATATAAATAGAAGTTCTTCAGGCAAAAATCAAAATGCCAGTGGAATTACAAATCTATACAAAATAAAGAAAAACCAGAAATGGTAACTGAATGCATTAACACATAAGATTATTTCTAATTATTTTAACCAATTTAAAAATACAACAAGCTGGGACTAGAGCGATAGCACAGTGGGCAGGGTACTTGCACGCAGCAGAACCAGGTTCAATCCCTGGCATCCTCTATGTCCCCCCAAGCACTTCCAGAAGTAATTCCTGAGTTCAGAGCCAGGAATAACCCCCTGAGTATCTCCAGGTGTTACCCAAAAAAGTAAAAAAAAAAGAAAGAAAAGAAAATGCAACAAACTGCTCAAGCATAGAGGCCACTGAGGTGAGCTGAACTGTGTAATGTAAAGGGTCTCATGCAATGCATAAAGTAGCATAAGAATGCTTAAAAGTAAGATTAATACGTATACTAAATCTCAAATAAATAATATGACCAAATTTTACAGCTAATAATCCTGACAAGAAAATAAAAACTCTATTAATTAAAATGGGACAGAAAATGTAAATATAAATAATAGATTAAACAAATAGAAACCTGATAAATTTTTCACAAATATCATATTAAATGCACAGTAAATATCTCAATTACAAATTAGAGCTGAGCAAACCAAACATAAAAAAAGAAACTACACTCTACCTAAAATAAATGAGCTTTAAATATAAAAGACACCAAAGAAAAGAGTAAAAGTAAAAGAATGGAAGGCCAGAGAAATAGTACAGGATATATAGCACTTGCCTAGCACTCTGATGCTTTGCTACCAACAGTTCAATCCCTGGTACTTCAAATGGTCTTCCAAATACCAGTAGGGGTCATGTATGTGCACAGAGGCAGGAAAAGATCCAGAGTACCATCAGGTGTGTCTCCCACCACTGCCACTTCATACCCCCCCCAAAAGCAAAAAGAATTCATAGAAAGAAAACAGTTGGAATGGCTAAACTAATATCTAAATAGAATTAAGAGCAAAAGAATATCATGAGAGGGAAAAAACACTTATGAGGGGTGAACTGATCAAGGAAACATTATAAAAGTTTGTGTAACCTAGCATCAGGTCATTTTATTTTTTTAATTTTATTATACCACCATGAGATATACAATTACAAAGATGTTCGTGATTGGGTTTCAATCATTCAGCTTTCCAGTATCCATGCTAGTAGCATCAGGTGTTTGAAATTGATAAAGCAGAACTAGAAAATATGTAAGTGCGACTATTATGGTCAGAGATTTTGAGATCTCATTCTCAATAATTGATAGAAAAGTGCACATAAAATCAATAAGGAGAAGAGATCTCTTAACTTCTTTGACCTGTGACAATCACATAATACTCCACCCAAGAGGAAAATACACAGTTATCCAGCACACACAACAATTACTAAGAACATATTTTAGACGAAAAATAAAACAGATCTTAAATAAATCTGAAATTATTCAAGTTCTGTCAATATGTTTTCTAACTCAACAAAAATGTATCAGAAATTAATGGGAGGAATCACTGTATCACTGTCTTCCCATTGTTCATCGATTTGCTTGAGTGGGCACTAGTAACATTTCCATTAGTCCTGTCACAAGCAACTGCAACCCAAGGGCATCTACTTGCTACAGGGACAGGAAGAGCCCAGAACCATTCTTTCAGGTTATGGAACTGAGGTCCATAAAAGTTACTAGTCTTTGGAATAAAAAGTAAATAGAACACAGTAGCTTGCCAGGCTTTACCATGTAGGTGGTATAGTCTCAGTAGAAGGCTCTCAACCCAAGCATTTACTGATGAAACTTAAAGGGTTTTCTCTTGGATGGAGCTCTGAGGAACTGTGGAGTCTGGATGTTGAGAATGACTAACTGTGGTTTGCAAACCACACATCAATGGGAGGAATATCTATTAAAAACACATAGGTATTTGAAAACTAAAGAACAATTCCCTGAAATCCACAGATCAAATAAAAGATCAAAAGGCAATTTTAGAATATATTTGGAACTAAATAAAAAAAGAAAAGCATGAGTCTGAGTTTGCTGATACCACAAACTGCTTGATGGGTGAATTATGGCACTAGAATCCGTGAAAAAAGGGAGATAGTTCTCATAGCAATGACCTTGGTTTTAACTAGAAAACAATGATGAACAAATTAAGCCCAAACTATAAAGAAAAGGAAATCAACAAGAATTAAAGTAGATAAACAGTGGAACAAATTATATTGAGAAAATCACCTAGATTTACTTCTGTATGCAGCAAACTACAGGCCAAGGCAGTTTGGAGGAAACCAACTATAAAATCAATGTTGTAAAGCACTCAGGACTCATTCAACATCCTAAAGATTGGTACTTATTTCAATCTAAGATGTGCACTCTAGACTTTTTTTCCTCTCTGGTAAAGCCCTTGTTCTCTCAAATGTATTTTTTTTTTTTTTGCTTTTTTGGGTCACACCCGGCAATGCTCAGGGGAGTTTCTCCTGGCTCTGCACTCAGGAATTACTCCTGGCGGTGCTCGGGGACCATATGGGATGCCGGGGATCGAACCCGGGCTGGCACAGGCTGGCCACGTGCAAGGCAAATGCCCTACCCGCTGGGCTATTGCTCTGGCCCCTCTCAAATGTATTTGTCTCTCTTTATCACCCCTCCTATTTCTCTATGTAAATTAACTTTAATCATTTTACTTTATTTTTTAAAAAATTGGTAAAAATACACATCTCTAACTAGAATGATTAAGATATAAAAAAATTGGATGAAGACTGAACTTAGCATAGAAAGCAAAAGTGGTTCTTGACTTGCATGAACCTCAGGACCACACATGATCCCATTAGAACTTCTTGGGGTCTCTCCCTGAGCAAACCAGGGATAACTTCTGAGCATGTCCAATGTGTTGCAATCCTGCACCCCTACCCTCCAAAACTGAGGGGATCCAAATCATCAATGAAAAATGACAGTAGTAATTTTAATGAATGTTACAGAAATCAAAGAACAAGAGTCAGTAAATGCTACTAAATGAACAAATTCCTGGAAATGCACCAACTGCCAAAGTTTGCTTTAAAAAGAAACAGATAACAGATCTAGACCTGTTTCTAATGAACAAATTGTATTTGTAATAAAAACTTGTACACAGAGAAGAATCTAGGTCCAGATGGTACCACTGGTGGTTGTGCCATGTATTTAATTATATGAGTTCTACACATTCTTTTTAGAAAATAGACAAGGACAAAAACATGACACAGGTCATTTTACAAGGCCAACATAAACCTATGCCAATTGTCAAAATATTATAAGATAGAAACATTATAAACCATGTACCTCTTGAACACAAATGCAAATATGCAAAAGAAAACTTTAGCAAACCAAATACACTATACACAGCACAAAAATATCATTAAAAGAAGTTTGTCCCAGGAATACAGTGTTAGTTTGTTAAATTTTTTAGAAAACATCAATATATCCTAACCTCAAGATCACGATCACGATCTTCCCGTTGATCATCTATTTGCTAGAGCGGGCACCAGTAATATCTCCATATGTCCTGTCTCATGCCAGTAGAGCCAGGGGTATCGGCTTGCTACAGGAACATAAAGAGCCTCAAACCACTATATTAGGTCATGGGAATGACCTAATATAATTGTTACTGGAATTTGGCATATCATATACAACACGAGAAGCTTGCCAGGCTTGCCGAGCAGGAGGCAAACTCTTTTAAACACCTCCAAATAAAGCAAAATTGATGAACCGCGCTGGGCCGCGCAAGCCGGGCTGTGATGGGCTGATCTGCTGGGTGGAGTTCTGACGAGAGGGAAGTCCGAAAGTGGAAAATGGCGGCGCCCGTGGAGTGAGGGGACGGGTGGTCTGGCTTGTTGTGAGACTCTGCCGAAGTGGTGGGCCAGGGATAGGACCCGCCATGCCTCCCGACTGCCTCACGAACGGCTGTGCACAGGGAGAGCAAGGAACAGCTCTACCCCATGTGTGAGAGTCTCTGGACCAGCATACCTGGGCCGGATTGAGGAAAAAAGTTGCTGCAGGGTGGGTGTCGGTGATCCGGGCTGTGATGGGCTGGTCTGCTGAGTGGAGTTCTGACGAGAGGGAAGTCCGAAAGTGGAAAATGGCGGCGCCCGTGGAGTGAGGACGGGTGGTCTGGCTTGTTGTGAGGCTCTGCCGAAACTGAAATTGAAGAAAAAATAATCATATAAATATATTCAAAAAGAGCATTATAAAAAAATCTAGCACTCATTTCTGAATAAAAGTTCTAAGAAAATTGAGGAAATTAGGAATAGAATAGAACTTTCAAGGTGACAAAAGTTTTATAAAAAAATCAACACCTACAATCAAACTTAAGACTAATTTCTGCCTCCATTCAGATGTGTAAATAAAACTCACTATTAGCAGATAACATTGTTATAAAAAGTCAGTTTGAGCCCAGAAAAAGTTACTAAAACCAATATTCAATTTAAGAACATTGAAGCAAATATAGATATAAATATTAAAAGCTCTAACTAAATAGAAACAGATTAAGAGTCAGTGTTGTTAAATATGAAATCTTAATCTGGGGAAGTAGTATAGGAATTAAAGCAGTTACATTCCACACCGACAGACCAGGTTGAATCCCTGCTACCACATATCACCTTTTGACCACTGGAAGGAGTGATCTATGAGCACAGAGGCAGAAGCAAGTTATTTACCGCTCTATTTTGCCCTAAATTCCCTTCAATAAAAAGGCATCAATTCTCTCCAAGTTTATCTATACACTCAATGAAATCTCAATCAAAATTTTGTAGGCATATCCATAGAAACTGAAATGCTAATTTTTATGACATTATTTGGGTTGGGGGGGTAACTCTAGCAGTCACTAAGGCCTTACCCTGGCTCTGTTGCTCAAGGGCACTCAGAGGACCATATGTGGTGCCCAGGATTGAACAGCAGTCAGTCATATACAAGGTAGGTGCTTTAGCTGCTTGTTCTCTTCTCACTCCCTGATAAGCTAATTTTAAAACTCATTTAATTTTTATTTTAAAATTTATATCAAGGCTAGAGCTGTAGTAAAAGCAATAGGGCATTTTCCTTGCACATGGCTGACCTGAGTTCAATCACCAGTACCCAATGTGATGATCCCCTGAGCACAGGAGTGACACCTGAGTGCAAAGCTTAGCTAGGAGTGGCCCCCAAACAAAAAATCAGATCATTAAAAAATAAAAGCTGCATCAGAAAGCAAGGGAAATAAAAAGCCCATACAATTTTGAATAAGAGCAAGGGGAAGGGGTTATGAAATATGTTTTTAATACTTATATAAAGCCAGAGTACTCCAAAGACTATGATCACTTCTTGTCACTTGTATCACTTGTTTTCCCCTTGATCATCGATTTGCTCAAGCAGGCATCGGGTAACATCTCCATTCACTGGGAATGAGGTCCATTATTGTTACTGTTTTTGGCATATCGAATACACCACGGGTAGCTTGCCAGACTCTGCCATGGCTCTGGGTTCATCCCAGGAGGCCCAGTCTTTTGCCCAGTCTATGTCAGACCATCAACCAACCAGGACCCACAGGGCAGAGAAGAGCCCTGGGTGTAGCCAAGCCTGTCTCCCTGTCTGCCACCTGTCAATGCAGCTGGGCACTGCAGCCATACCTGCAACACCTCCAAGGGGGCCTATAATGGCGGCCCTCATGGTGTGGGGTTCCTCTGACTTCTTGCGAGGCTCTGCTGGGGAAGACAGGCCAGGGCTAGTACCCACCTTCCCTCCTGGGCGCCTCATGATCAGCTGTGCACAGGGGAGAGTCATTAGCAGTTCTGCACCGTGTATCAGAGGCTCTGGATCAGGCATACCTGGCCTTTTATATAGTATATATTTTTATTAGTTTATAGCAATACACTTTTTTATATTACAAAAGCAATTTAGTGGAAGAATCTCCTGATATTTGAGTATCAGAAATAACAAAGAACTATATATATAGTTTTTATATATATAACATATATAACTTATATATATATACATACATATATATATATATATATATATATATATATATAAGACCTATGACAGCTGGCTTAAATCAGATAAACGGAAAGTAATAGATTACCTGGAAATAGTTCTGTGCAAATGCGCACCATTTGTTTTTAACAAAACTAAAAGTTATTTATGTGGATTGTCTTGGTATGGGAATGACTGATACACAGAGATAAATTACAGATAGCAATCAAGCACATTTATGCTCAGCATCACCACTAAATATCAAAAGAAATTTAAACTATGAGATACCACTAAACATGATCATGTGTAGATAGGGAAAAATTTAAAAATCTCTGTCAGGTGCTGGTGAGTATGTGGAAAGATCAAAGCTCTAAAACAGAGTTAGCAGGAATAGAAAAGTAACACCATCATGTGAAAAACTTTTTAATAATCATTTCTTACAAATTCAAACAAAGACCTACTATATGAGCAAATCATCCTTCTCATGGGTTATTATCTATCACTTGTATCGCTTGTCTTCCAGTTCGATTTGCTTAAGCGGGCACCAGTAATGTCTCTATTCATTGAAAATGAGGTCCAATTATTACTGTTTTGGGCGTATGAAATATACTATGGGTAGCTTGCCAGGCAATGCCATGGTTCTGGATTTATCCCAGGGGGTCAAGTCTGCTGTCAGACTAGAAGCATTTCCGCTCTCCTTCCTTTTCTCCTCCTCAGTGAACAGAGTAATTTGTAACAGGACAAGTCTTCAGGTCCATTGAGTACTAGAAGAGGGCAGTGGGGTTCATGAAATGCTTCAGTGTCGGGGAGCCACTGGAGTCCCTGACAATATCAGGACAGAAGTTCTCTTCTTCCTCGAGGCCACCAGGGAACAGATGAAAAATCATGAGTCCAGTGCAGTTCCAAAAAAAAGGCTTTTAATAATACAAAAGCTCTACCACCACAATCCAATATCATGAAAGAACTCTAGCTCTGGTCAGAACTTAGACCATACACGAGCCCAAGGGTCCTGTCAACAAAGAACCCTAAACAGAGTGTAGAAGGGTGGTACCACACCCTATTACAGGTATAAACAAAGGATTAAGCCAAGGACTAATCCCTTCTTCTGAGTTTATCTCTTATGTACAACACTGGAGGGAGAGAGAGAGCTGGTATAAAGTAATACATCTTAATTTCATGGGCTTCATGTAATTTAGATGGCACCCACAAGGTCCTTCTTATTTATTATCTGCAACAGGGGTGATTCTAAGTATCTTGTTCTCCATATACTGAAAGGATCACACTCGCCTGCATGAGGACAAAATAGTATGATTCTTCCTATAATCTTAAAGATAGTCTCAACATAGCCAGGGTGGTAGACACCTGGTAAATTCTAACTGTCCCACACTGGGCGCAGTGGGTATAAAGAGGAGCTGTACCCAATCTTGATAATATAGACGTCTTAGGAAATGTATAATAAATTAGAAGTTATTCAGAGTCAAAGGGGACTTCTGTAACTGCCACACCCTCTATTAGTGTTTACATAGAAGAGAGATCTAATTAGAATGAACCTTGATTTAATAATATGTAAGTAGATTAAGCTGTGAGTGTAAAAACAGCAAAGCTCCAAAGCTAGCTATGCCTGTCATTCAACAGTCCAGGATGGGATTTAGGGTTTAGGTTGGTGTTTAGGTTTATGGGCTAATCTGGTCTATTTCTGTCCTGGCATTTACCATCTGAATTTGAAATTGGTTGGTTTCTACTAATTTGATGAACCAGGCTTGAGATCGGCTTCTCTCTTGGGAGGGGCTCTGTGGATTCTGGATGTTGAAAATGGCTGCCATTATGATGCAGGAGATTCCTTTGGCTTCTTCTAGGTTCACAATCACCTTCTCATGGGTTATTATTTATAACTAAAGAATACATGCACATGCAGTCTTGTAAATAGAATCTCATGGACAATTTATTTGTAATAGTCTCAACTGTAACTATCCCTAACATACCTTGACAGGCAAATAATAAGTCTTGTTCTAGCCATCAACAACATAGATGCATCTCAAAATAATTAGCTGAATGAAAGAAGCCAAACTCATTCCATACATACTCATAAATATACATATGGTTCCACTTATATTAAGCTCTACAATGAAAATTCATATATTTTTCTCTGTAAGATGCTGATGGAAAATATTTTATAGTTATCTGTTACAACTACTTTACTCTGACATTGCACCACAAAGACAATGCATGCAGGAAGAAGTAAAGCTGTATACCAATAAAACTTTATTTACAGAAATACAGAGTGAATTTACACACCTGGAATTCTGCTAACTCTCCATCTAGACAATTCAAACTGATAAAGGATGATTAGAAAAAGAGGAGGACTTAGACAGGGAGTGATGCCCTTATGGGAAGAGAGAAGAATTGCGAGGAAGCAGAATGTAGATACCATCTACAGTTTCCTCTAAATGTGGGAATGGTGGTTCCCAAGCACTGCCTGTCACAACCCTCATGCATTCATTGAACCAGACACAGTCCCTGAGTATCTCCAGGTGCAGTTCACCAATCCTCCCCCACCACCTCAATCTCCCCAAAAATATGGAGATGGTTTCAAAAGATCACATCTAAGCAAAATGTATCCAAGTATACTTTTCAAGTATAAGCAATTTCTGTCAGTTATAGCTTAATAAAGCTGTTAACAAAAAGTAAAATGTGTGAGGAATTTCATAGCTGAGGATTTTTCATAGGAAAGAATAAAAAAAAGAAGGAAAATCCCAACTCTGGGTTTTCTCAGTTGACATTTTTAGTTCAAAAAAACTGACAGCTCTTGTTTCTCTTCCATTATCCTATGTGATGCTTAAATGAATTACAAATCCAATCACACTTTCCCATACCATGCTTTGTTTGGATTTTGCTTTTAAAGACACTCTCATTGTCAGTACTTGTGAATCAGCAGCCTGCCACTTGGACCCAGAAGATACACCAGGAAGACAACCATGTGCTCTGGGAGAGATTAAATATTGAAGTGTTCACAGAAGCTGCATTTGTCCGAAAGTCCTTCCCTGACACTGGAATTAGCTGCTCTGCTATGTATACAAACACCCCAACCCTCCCA
Organism: Cryptotis parvus; assembly: GCA_021461705.1. NCBI lineage: Eukaryota > Metazoa > Chordata > Mammalia > Eulipotyphla > Soricidae > Cryptotis > Cryptotis parvus. Next base: position 110,024 of record JAJIBD010006168.1, read on the forward strand.
TAGCTTCTTCCAGCACTGACACAATGGGTCAGAAAATAAAAAAGCATCCATGGGGATCACCTTCCTGTGTGGGCACAGAGAGTCTGGGAGTTTTGTCGGTGATTTTAATGCCAAGATAGGACCGAGAAGATCGGCTGAAGAACTCCACATCGGGACCCATGGCCTAGAATGGAACGAACAGGGTGAGAGACTATCTGAGTTCATCATGTCCACCAAGACCATTCATGGGAACTCAAGTTCCAGAAGGCCGAAGTGAAACGTTGGACATGGGAATCTCCTGGTGGACAGTTCCACAATGAAATTGAGCACATCGTCTTCAATCGACGATTTTGTCTGACCGGTGTTGCTGTCATCCCCCAAATTCCAAACAGGATCGAACCACCGTCTCCTTCATGCAAAATTCTACTTCCCGCAATGGGGGAGAAAAGGCTGCAAAGTTTAAGAAGAGAACTCCCAGAACGACCACCAACTGGAACTCTTTGGCACAATTGCAGCAAAATGGGAAGATACCACCATTGACGACATCGATGAAGACTACAACCGACTGGTTCAGCACCTCCATGATTGTGCAAAGAATGCCGAGAGAGAGAAAGACACAAAAGGACGCCTGTCTTCAGAAACTCTTGAGCTCATTTGCCAATGTGGCAAGGCGCGAGCCTCAGGAGACGAAATGCTAACGTCCAAACTTGCTAAATGGTGCATAGAAGTGATAAAAGAAGACCTCAAAGACAGAAGAGCAGAAATACTGGAAGATGCAGCAGAAACCGGGAAAAGCATTCGCACCACCCACCCATCCTTCGCCAACTATAAGACCAAGATGACTGCCCTCCGACGCCCTGATGGATCTATCACATCTTCCTGAAAGGCAATGGAGAAGATTATCCAGGACTTCTACTCAGATCTCTTTGATAGCCACATACACCTGCCCACATGCCAAATTCCACAGGATGGATATGTCATTCCCAATGTTCTCCCTTCTGAAATCCGACATGCCATCTCATTGGTGAAGAAGGGAACAGCCCCAGGCCCAGACAAAGTCAGACCCGAACACCTGAAGAATCTGCTGTCGGTACTCATCAATACACTAGCTCGGCTCTTCACGGCGCTACCTGTCTGAATGCAAGGTGCCCTCCAAATGGAAAACCAGCAGGACAGTTCTACTGTTCAAGAAGGGAGGCATTCACGACATTAGCAACTATCGCCCCATCTGCCTATTTTCTGTCATCTACAAGCTGTTTACACGAGTCATCCTGAACAGGATTGGCAGAACACGAGATGAAGGACAACCATGCGAGCAAGCTGGCATCCAGAACAGATTCAGCACAATTGACCATATCCACACAGTAATCAAGCTCATTGAGGTTTGCAAGGAGTACAAGATGCCACTCTGTCTCACGTTCATTGATTTACAGAAAGCCATTGATTCTGTGGAGACTGAAGCAGTCATCGAAGCCCAAGCCAAACAGGGTGATCAAACCCAATACATCAAGATCCTTCGTGAGCTGTATTACAGATTCACCACCAGGATCTCACCATTCTGCAAAGAAGTGATCATTGATGTCAAAAGATGGGTTTGACAGGGTGATAGCATTTCACCAAAACTCTTCAGCGCCACCCTTGAGAACATCATGCGACAATTAGAATGGGAAGGAATGGGAGCGAAGATAGATGGTCGCAACTACACCCACCTCCGCTTCGCTGATGACATCATTCTAATAACACCAAACATTAGCCAAGTGGCACAAATGTTGGCTGACTTTGACCGAGAATGTGGAAAGATAGGTCTACAGCTGAATTTGAAGAAAACTATGTTCATGAAAAATGAACTAGTTCCTGAGGCCCCATTCACTCTCAATGGAACAAACATCTCTGAATTCAGCAGTTATGTGTACCTAGGTTCGAGAAGTCAACATGATGAACGACCTAAAACCTGAGCTGCACAGGAGAAGGCATGGAATGCCTTCAAAGACATTGAAGAAATAGCTAAAAAGACAAAGAACCTCCAGCTCTGGGCACATCTCTTAGACTCCACTGTTCTCCCTGCATTAACATACGCCTCAGAGACCTGGGCCCTAAGAAAGCAGGATGAGAATGCTATTCGGGTCTCCCAGAGAGGAATCAAAAGAGCGATGCTTGGAAAATCACGTCTCACTCAAGTGAGAGAAGGAATCCGGAGTTCTGACCTCTGTCGCTATTCCAGAATTAGGGACGCTGTCTCATTTGCCAAGGCATCAAAAAATCAGATGGGCTGGACATGTAATGCAATTTGGAGATGACCGCTGGACTAGAGCTGTTACTGACTGGATCCTACTGGATGTCAAAAGATCACGTGGCCGCCCACCTACAAGATGGTCAGACTTCCTTGTCAAGACCCTGAAGGAACGGTTTGAGGCTCTTCATATTCCTGAATCAACCAGATGCCATTGGGCTACATTGGCACGTGATAGGGTCCAATGGAAATGTTACTGGCGCCCGCTCGAGCAAAGCGATGAATAATGGGGTTCAAATGATCAAGTGAAGCAATATTTGATATTTCCCTGGAAAAGCAATTTCTGGCCTTATCTTCAGCCATCTTTATCTCTAAAAGTTGCTTTATTGTAATTTTACGAACCATAAATTTTGGATTAATATTTTCATACTTGTTGATAAAATGTCTATTCTAAAACCACTGATTTTATTGTGTGCTTTTAGTATATCCCCTTTCTCTGACTTCTCCTATTTTCTTAATATATGCTCACTTTTCCTCATCAGCTTTTTTGTTTGTTTTCCTTTATAGCATTTTACCTTTCGCAAATAACCTGAGCCACATACCCCCCAAAAAATGTTTACACCCGCTGCTTTTTATTATTGCTGCTCTGTTATTGCTGTTAGATTGGAGAATGTGCTTGACAAATGTATACAATATAGTGGAATCCAGGATCAAGCATAAGGACATTAAACTTTCTTCATTTTGTTTTTGGGCCACACTGTCTATGCTTAGGGTTTGTTCCTCTATCCTGGTGGGATTCAGAAGACCATAGGCAGTACATTCCTCCAAAGACTAGAAATTGAACTCCCATTCGACCCAGCCATACCATGCCTGGGAATCTACTCTGGGAAGCCAGAAATACGCAGGGGAAACACCATCCCTACTTTTATGTTCATAGCAGCATTATTCACAATTGCCAGAATCTGGAAACAGCCAGAGAGCTTGAGAATCAATATCTGGATAAAGAAGCTTTGGTACATCTACACAATGGAATACTACGCAGCTGTTAAGAAAAATTAAGTTATGAAATTTGCCTATAAATGGATGGATATGGAAAGGATCATGTTGAGTGAAATTAGCCAGAAGGAGAGAGACAGATATAGAATGACTGCATTTATTTGCATGACATAATATAATATATATATATGTATGTATGTATGTATGTATTATTATACCAATATCTAAGGTCAAGTGAAACATGTATCAGGAGGTTTTGTCAAAGTTGGAAATCATCACAAACATGTGGGAGTCAGAGGCTAGGTAAGACAGAAAATGGAACCGTATGCTAACACTTGTTGAAAGTACTAATACCAACCTAGAACTGAGCATTAAATACAGGCAAAAAGATACACATGACAACCCTTTAATGTATGTTCTGTAATCCACCGTCTGGAAGGGAAGGAAAAGAGAAAGAGATGGAGAGAAAGGGAAAGAAATAAATAACCTCCCATGGAGGCAGGCTAGGGGGGGGGAGAGGGAACCAGGGACATTGGTGATGGGAGATGGGCACTGGTGGAGGGATGGGTGCTGGAACACTATATGACCAAGACCCAAATATGAACATCTTTGTATTTGTATATTTCACAGTGGTATAATAAAATACTTCTAAAAATTAATTTAAAAAAAAAGACCATAGGCAGTGTGCAAACTGAACCAGAGATACTTGTTGGGTGATGCGATCTAGCTAGCTTTGGATCTTTGCTGTTCAAGCTACTTACAGTTTAAGCCATTTACATGTCTTTAGGCCAGGGTTCATACTAAAAAAGATCTCTTTTTTGTGTAAATACTAATAGAGTGTGGCAGTTACAGAGTCATTTTGACTCTGAATTAGTAACTCTTGGAGTATTATTATAACCTTTACTATGATTTCAGTGTTATCCAGATTGGGCACAATTCCTCTTAACACCCACTGATCCCAGCATGGGACAGTTAGAATTGATCAGGAGAATGTGCCACTACCTTGGCTACATTGAGACTACAGTTTATCAACTATGCCAAGATCAAAGGAGGGATCAAGCTAATTTACTCTCAGGTAAGTGAGCATCACCCTTTCAGTTAACCTAGGACAGCTAGTTTTATATTGAAAACTACCATCTCTTACAGAGAACAGGGCACTCATAATTACCCTGATGCAGAGTAGAAATAAGAAGGACCTTGTGGGTATCATCTAGGTTACATGAAGTCCATGGTTCAAAATTATGATTCATTGATCTTTGTTGATGCAATCCACCTTAAGAAAGGATTTTGGCTTTTGGGTATATAAAGGGACTGACCTGAGCCTGAATGCATGGTCAGAGGTCTGGCAATATATACAGGTCTAGGAAATCCCATTATCTTGGATTGTAGTAACAGAGCTTGTTTAATTACTGGTGATTAGTAAAAGCCTATTGGAACTGCACTGAACTCATGGTTTGTTCATCTAACACCAGTCCTTGAGATAAAAGGGAATTTGTTCTCTGATATTGTTGGGGAACCCCACAGCTCCCCCAACACCAGCTTTATGCAAGACAAGCATTCTACCTTCTGTATTGTTTCTCTGGCCCCAAGACATCAATTTTAAGTCTTCCATAAATTTGTTCTATACCTGGTAAGAAGGCATGCTGGGGGGATGGCAGAGACCCTGGGGACACTGGTGGTAAGATTGGTGTCACAACATTGCATGCCTGACACAATTCTATTATTTTTGTATATCATAGTGTCTTAATAAAGAAAAAATAAAGTGGTTTACCTCTAAGTACCAAAAATTACAATTTTTCTTTTTATTGCTTGTTTTACTCATCTCTTTATCTATAAGTTATAGATCCATTGAAAATCAGGACCCAAAGAGATAGTACAGAGTCAAGGTGCTTGCCTTGCATGCACTGGCTCAGTCATCAGCAAGCACTGTGTGGCTCCAAAAAAAAAAATAAAACAAATGGTTTATTGCAAGCTTAGGTTAACCTTATCAAAAGTCAGTATGTTTCATATTGAAAACCACCACCTCTCACATATCCAGGCATAGTAAGAATATTGTTTTGAATTGGAGGGAATTGAAACAAGTATTAGTAAAGATTTGTTCACTGTTCTCTGTGGATAGATCAGACTCAAAGCTCCTGTCTAATAAAAAGCAGAATGAGCTAAAAAGAAAAATAAATCAGGGCTGGAGTGATAGTGTGGCAGGTAGGGTGTTTGCCTTGCATTTGGCCAATGTGTGTTCAATCCCCAGCATTCCATATGGTCCCCTGAGCATCAGCAGGAGTAATTACTTAGTGTAATTAGCCAGGAGTAACCCCTGAGCATGGCCGGGGGTGATCCCCACAAAAAAAAAGAAGAAGAAACAAGGGAAAACTCAGGTCACAGCTCCAAATTTCCCTCTGACCCTGAGCACCTGATTCTGCATAATCTGCTTCCTTCTATGTGACATGAATCGTGGTGTTTGGGGGCAGAGAGGATGGGGGAAGAGAGGGTAGGGCTTACATCTAAATCTAAGTGCTTTCTTCCCCAACATCTCTGAATCACCTTCTACTTTGTTTCTATACCACTAATATGCACTAATATGTACAAAGGGCCACCTGCCCCATTGAGGTGTTGCAGGTGTGGCTGCAGTGCCATGCTGCGCCGACAGGTGGCAGTCAGGAGACAGGCTTGTCTACACCCAGGGCTCTGCCCTGTGGGCCCTGGATGGTTGATGGCCTGACATAGAAAAAGACTGGGCCTCCTGGGATGAACCCAGAGCTACAGCAAAGCCTGGCAAGCTACACATGGTGCATTCAATATGCCAAAAACAGTAACAATAATGGACCTCATTCCCAACAAATGGAGATGTTACTGGTGCCTGCTTGAGAAAATTGATGAACAACAGGAAGACAAGTGATACAAGTGAATATGTGCAAAGCATGAAGAGCTGGTTACAACAGAGCCCTAAGCACCAGGATCTCAGAGTCCATAGGTAACAGGTAACAAGTTTTGAAAGACTGCCATTCAAATATATGACAAGGTGAAGTGACAGCCACACTCTACACTGCTCAGACCCACAGGAGACCTCTCCCACTGCCTCACCTCCTGTGACACTTCTCTCCATGCCGAGACATTTTCAGAGGACTAATGCTAATGTCATTCTCCCTTTTCTTCTCCCATGCAATAGGACAAACTGGAAAGCAGATTCAAAAAGTCTCCAAAGAGCCAATATCTCTTTAACATCTAGCAAGTCTGATTTACTTTAAGGGGCTTTAAGTAGTAGTAGCCATGATCTCTCAGCATGCCCACAATCCTTTCTTCTTGCTTGGTGACCCACAGTAATTAGGAATCGTCTCTGCTTCCATTCTAATACGTCCCCTGCCTGGGATGGCACAGTACATGGTCACCTTAACCGAGAAGGCCCACAGAAAGTTATTTTGATAATAGATCTTCATTTCTTTCTGCATTTGGATGCTGAGATGAAGTGCTTTCCACATTGCACATATTTTACACTTCCTTCCCAGGTGTCAAAGTACAGAATCATTATGACCATTTTCACATGAGGAAGTATTTCAAGACTTTGCAATAATAGTAGAATTGTTCTGGCCCTAATGCCCATTGATGTAACTTACTGATAAGTGAATATTTCCGCGAATTAGCTCATTTGCTTTCAGAGTGATTTCCAAGGTTGACCATTGACTATGAAGAAGAAAGGGTTTGTATATAAGTTTCACCTTAAATTTTTTGAAAATTAAAACTTCATGTTTTATTATGAAAAATGCATTTTAATACTATTCTATTTTTTGCCTTCTACCCTCTCAAAAAAGATATTAAAGAATGCTTCATTAAGATCCTGTTTTCCTTAACTTTTCATATGATCCACACACTAATTTCCTTAGTACATTTTTCATGAAGAGGTTCAAATGAATGAAAAATAATTTAAACAATCAGGAAATAGAAATAAAATGAGCTATTGGGTAAGTCCCCTGTTCCTAACTAGGATCCAGTCTGCTTTTCCACTGCTTTTATTGTGCTTTGTTCCTTCCATGCTTTTACTCATTTAAAAATCATTATTGTCTATTATATTCCAGGCAACTTCATAGAGCACTTAACAGTGTAAAACCTTTTCATTAACATTGTCGCTGCTGCTAAAATCCACCTATCTCTTGTTCTAGGTCAGAGAAACCTCCCTTTACCATGAAGAAATCTCAAGTAATTGTGAATGTGAAAAGCCTATTTCCAACTTGCTTCAGAAACAATAATAATATCCTTGACAAAAGGTAGGCAAAGGCAATGCACTGATCAAGGACACCACATTTTCTTGCTTCCTATCAGAGGAAATATGCCATAGAAGGGCTGTTTCTCATTACACAACTGTTGCAGGACTCCTTTAAGGGCCGCTGCATTAGCACACTAAAGGGCCTAGTGCTGGGGATATCAACTGGGTGCGCCCTCTGTTCCTAACTGTGAGCTCAGTAACCTGTTCCACATCCTTGAAGGTGATCCTGCTTTAAATAGCCCAAGGCAGCTAACTCCTAAAGCTCAGAAGGAATTAGATTTTTTCATGGATCGGCTTCAAAAATCTTACCTCTCCAGATTTAATCCCGGAGAAAAGGTATGGTTCTTGGTCTTCAACACTCCCGAGTCTCCAACTGCTGCTATAGCCCAATTATCTGGACCGTTAGAATGGGTTTACTTACATAACAAGCAGAATCGTACTGCTACACCTTACCTTGAGATGATAGCTAACCTCATAATTAAGGGAAGATTAAGAACCCAAGTATTACTTGGACATGATCCCCATGTAATTGTACTACCTGACCCTAAAAAAAGAAATTGAAGCTGTTTTACCACTCAGTGAAATCCTTCAGAGAGCTTTAGCAGATTTTTCAGGAGAAATATCTTATCATTACCCAGCTGGAAAAACCTGGGAATTTCTGAAAAGGACACCTTTTGTAATTTCCACCATTGTCCGCTCCTCTCCCATTCCTGATGCTCCAGTGTATTATATTGATGGCTCCTCATCAGGAAGGGGTGGAATTACAGGTCCTTCGTTGACCACTACTGTGCATACAAATTATAAATCTGCCCAACAAGTGGAACTCGCCACCCTGATACATTTACTATCCCATGTATCTGGCCCATGTAATGTGGTGAGTGATTCTGCATATGTAGTTGGTTTATTTCCTGGAATTGTCACTGCTTCTTTAAATGCCCATAATCCTATAATTCAGGAGCTACTCCATAAACTACAAGATCTCCCTCCGAAATAGAACATTCCCTATATACATCTCCCACATCCGTTCTCACAGCCGACTCCCGGGCCAATGGTTCGAGGAAACGAAGCAGCAGATCTCTTGGCAGCACCAGTATTTAAATCAGCTGAGGAAGAGCACCAGACTCTACATACAAATGCCCGCCGCCTTCATGTACACCATGGCATCCCATGGAGACAAGCTAGACAAATTGTCCGCAACTGTCCTGTCTGTGCTCCTTTACATTGTACATCTCATGTAGCAGGAGCAAATTCTCGAGGTTTACAGACAAACCAATTGTGGCAGATGGATATAACTCATACTAACTTATTTCCCAACAAACCTTTCCTTCATGTGGTCATCGATACATATTCCCGGTTCATATGGGCTGTTCCTATGACGTCTGAAAGAGCTAAATCTGTTTGTTCATTTTTACTCCAGTGCTTCTCCATCATGGGTATTCCCCATACCATAAAAACAGATAATGGTCCTGCTTACACCAGCAAAACCTTCAAATCCTTTTTGCGAGGAATGGCAGATCAAACATATTACAGGAATTCCATATAATCCACAAGGACAAGGAATTGTTGAACGTGCCCACAGAACGCTTAAAACTCAGCTATTAAAGCAACGAAAAACAAGTATGCCTCCAATGGATTCTTTATCTTTAACATTATTCACCTTAAACTTCTTAAATATACCTCAAGGAGATCCCTATACCGCGGCTGAACGTCACTTTCAAGAAGATATGCAAACTCAAAAAACAGTCAATTCACCTATCTGGGTGGAAATTGATGATAAATGGATTGCAGGTCACCTCCTCATTCGGGGAAGAGGCTATGCTTTCATTTCTACAGACGATAACCCTGCCAAGAAACTCTGGGTTCCTCTGCGACTTGTTAAGACTAGAATTCTCCAAGAATCAGAAAACAACTAATTCTTTCAATATAAAGTCTTAAATTTTAAATTGCAAGTTGCTTTTTTAAACTTCCTGGATTGGTTCATTTTAATAATGATCTTGTTTTGCAGTCTGTGATCATGGTTCATGTCTAATATCTTGCCTTACAGCCTAAATATTTTCTTTCTTAAAAAAAAAGAGTGGAAAAATGGGTGGACTCTGAATATAGTGCTCATTACAAAAATGTTTGCTAAATCAATGAAAAAATTGTTTTTCTAATGATTCTGTTCATAGGATAAGATATTGGAATCCAATAAACTTGCACTACAGTGCTCAATACTCCGAGACCCCTAAAACAGTGCTCGCTAAAAATTTAATAATTTGCAAAACTAATTTTTCCCAATGCTCTATTCACAGGAAAAGACACTTTCTCACCATCATTTGCCGGCTTTATATTCATGAAGCGCTTGACTCGTTACCATTTATCACCCTAAATGGGTCACATATACAGCTGTAAGATATTGATCGATCAAATGTATGTGTGTGTGTGTGCATGTGGTGGCCACCATTATGTTTGTGATTAATGTTGTGTCTATGTTATGTCTCAACTACTACCTTCTCAATTTCTGACCGCTACAAA
>JAJIBD010006168.1:125000-131418 GCA_021461705.1 Cryptotis parvus
AGGGGAACCTGGGAACATGCAGGCAGAGCAACAGATGCATCTGCCAGAAGGGCTCACTTCAAATATAGTGACAAAATGAATTCCTGGAATGTGACTTACAGATTGATTTACGTGAAAAGCATTTGTTTTGAAAGTAGAGATTTGTCTGGGTTCATGTTATTGAAGCTGATGTTTCCATTTATTGCCCATGCCTTTTTTTTTATCATTTTTGGGATATCAAAGCATCCATCCATAAAACTGGGGTAACATCTGTGCTTAGTTTTCAAAGGCATTGTGCCCTGGACAAGAGAGAGAGATAGCATAGGAGTCAAGGCACTTGCTTATGGTCGCCACCAACTTGCTTGCTTATCCCCACCAACAGGAAAACAACTGCCTATTGCCCCCAAATTCTCCAGGAGTGATCCCTGACCACAGGGGCAGGAGTAAGTCCTGATTATAACAAGGAATGGTGACAATTTCCTCACCCCTACAAAAAAATTAATAAAATGAGTGCGTAAATATAGGAATTATCAGCAGAAATGTCTGATGAAAGGTTTACCCCTCTGTGCGAGACTTCTGTCTTGAACTGACTTTCTGTTGTTCCGTGCTCTTTTCCATCTTGCTTCCAAGACTGCCAAGCTTCCTGTCACCTGTGGCCTATCCAGAAATCTATGACACCTTAGGGGCATCTTTAGGTATGGCTGCGTGACTACTGCAGTGTCTGATAGGATTTTGAGTCATCATTTGTAAATGCCTGATATAGGAAAGCATTTTTCCCATTATCTCTTTATCTGATGTGTGTACCTGTGTGTACACATTTTCCAGTCAACTCTCACCTGGAAATTACTCATGGTCTCAGTGCAGATAACCTAAGAACAGCCTCTTGGCCTACAAGAGAATGCTATTCGTATTTATCATCTTAGAAGTCACATTGCATGGATATATATCTATCTTTTCACCATCTTTGTCAACTATGGGAGATAAGCACTTTGAAAATTACAGGGCATTCATTAAAAAAACACAATGATCTCAAAAGTCATTTTTGAAATATTTTAAAATACTCATTTTTTTGACCAGGTAACAAAATGATGTTGTTTCTTTTTTGCTTTGTTCGCTGCTGCTGTTGCTGCAGAAGCAACAGACTGGCTAAGAAGTTTTCAAGTCAAAGCAAGGGGCAAAACAAAAAGCCCTCACAAAATAACCTTTAAAGCCACTCCTATAAAGTAATACATTTTACTGAATTTATGTCCCCTCTCCTCATTCTCTTTACTTTTGTGACACCCTTGGTTCTCAACTGTAGAAGAGCGTGAAATATCAGACTAAATACACAAAATTCTCTTTATGAAGTGTTGCATAATATTAGAAGAGGTTAAATCTTCTATGCACATGATGAATTGCTCTCATTTCACCACCAAAAAGCATTACCATGGGTATCACCACATTTTTGGTTCCATTACTACGACTTCTTCCTCATTGTAGAAAGTGTAGGAAAATTATTTGTTTTTGAGATTCATTCTGATGCTTTCCTTATCTTATACTGCATCCATTATATTAGATATAGACTTTTCAAGGTACACTAATATGAACAATTTAAACAATTTAAGAATGAAAAAGGACCTTATTGGTAATTGAGAGATTATTTCCAGAAAAAAATTGGCTACTCCTCTCTCCTTATAGAGCAATCTGGTTTTTGAATGGATATTAAATAAAAATTTAGGCTAAAGATACAGTACAGGGTGAAGGTGCTTTGCTTGCATGCAGGGAACTATGGTTCAATCCCCAGCACCACACAAGGTTCCCTGAGTATCTTCAGGAGTGATCCCTGAGCACAGAACCAGAAGTAAGACCTGAGCACAGCTGGGTATATCCCCAACTACTGTCTGGTACACACCCTCAACCAAAAAAGTTAGATGTAATGTTGATCAAAAATTGTGTTAGAATTTATCAGGTTAGCAAATATTTAATGCAGGTTAGCAAATATTTAATGATATAGAAAAACACACTTCAAGCCATTATACCTTATATGACTTGCTATATCAAAAATTTTAATTTTCTTATAATATCTTACATTACAATTAGCAAATAACTCATACATCATCATTTTTAGCCTATTACAATAAGAACCCAGCCTTTTAGAATTATTGGGGGTGGTCAGCTAGAGCAGAGATAGCATACATTTTGAAAAATTATTAAAAATACATAATTCCTAGAAAAAATCTTGTTGAAAGAAATCATAAGATAAGTAACCAGCAAGTATGTATTCCTTAGAATTTCTACACCACTTTCTTGTGTTTTGGGGTGAGTAGAGCTTACTATTAAAGGCAGGACTTCAAATATGCTAAGCAAATATTATCTCTATCTCTGTGTCATTTCCCAAATTCTAGAAAGTGTTCTAACTATACCTAAGTGTCATATATTCATGGCTATAATGCAACCTGAAGAAGAAACAGAGTTAGGTAATTATTATGGCTACCTAACCCTTACGACTAATGTTATGGTCCAGTATGACTTAATTAAAATACTATTTATTTCAAGGAAGAGAGAAGAATAATTAGACAAGGACAAAAAGATGAATGTTTTTTAAAGACCAATAAATGGGAGAAAGAGGAAAGGGAGAAGGCACATGGAAAGTTTGGGTGTCAGGGCTGGATGACATCAGGAGGTCCTTACATTCTTTTAAAATCAACCAGCCTGATAATGCTTAAGTCATGATTGAGCACCAGTTCCTTGGTGGGCTCTATGGCAGGGTGAAGGGGGAACTTGGGACAGAAATGTGGGGCAGTGTTGCAGGACTCCTCTAAAAGCCTCTGCATCTGCCCTGGATTGCCTCCTGCAGATCACTTTGTAGATAGGGGGTAGTTTAAATTTGGCAGTTTATCTGACCATGTATTTTGTACTGGCTGGTATAAATATTCTCTCATGCTACCACAATCATCGTGGGACTAGCTAGATCTTACCAGCATATTTGCCTGGCCACGTTGGATCTCTAAGTAATTAGACCAGAGAGAAATGCTGTTTGCCTCCAAGCAAGCAAGCATGGCTCCCTGATAACTCAAAGGCAACTAAAATACAAAACTACCGTGAAGTAGATGAGACTCTTGTGAAAACTTGGAGAAATATTTAACTGGCATTAGTATTAGTCTTTGGTACAGAGACATGCCATCTCAGAAACCCCCTTCTCTACCCTATAAAGGCATTTCCAGGCAGATCTTGGCTCAAAACAATAGCATATAATAGGGCCTAGGTGAGGTGCTGGGAGAAATTTCCTAAGGGCATTTGACCCTTCCTGCTTCCCATAATAGTGGGAGGTCTGAGTTGCAGGGGTATAAAACCAGCCAGCCTCCTCTCTCTCTCTCTCTCTCTCTCTCTCTCTCTCTCTCTCTCTCTCTCTCTCTCTCTCTCTCTCTCTCTCTCTCTCTCTCTCTCGGTTCTCTTTTGGGGCTTGCACTCTTCTTGGGAGTCTTGTCTTTTCTCCTCTTTATAGGGCCTTAATACGTGGTGGTCGCCATCTTGGTCTACACGTGGCTGGGGTTCTAGCCGGGAATCCTAAGCACCGGTTTTTCCCTATTGCTAATTTGTATGTCTGAACCTGTGATAAGTAAAGCATTTTAAAACTGCATCGGATACCTGAGTCTTCATCCATTCCCTGGCCCCGGAGGTAGAAGGGAACTCGCTTCCCGGCACTGTTGGGGACCCCGCGGCATCCCCGACACAAGTTGGAGTCAAAAAGTGAATTTTCTCAAATTACTCCCTTCATGATTTAATGAGATGAAAGAATGGGCCAAAATCCCTTTGACAAAGCAGAACAGAAATAAACAAATAGGAATTGTTAAGAACAACAATGCCTAAGTGGATTTCACATGATTCCATGCAGGGCAGCACTGCGTGTTTTCATAGGAAACTTCTCTGTAATCTTTAGATAGGTCTGCAGATTTCAATTCTATAGCATGACAAAAAAATTGTTAAATGACTCCTCCCAATTCAACATTTCACTCTCAATGAGTAACCTGGTGGGAGAGTTAAAATGTCACATCTCAAGTTACATTTCAACCCAACTTGTCTACAGATTCCTATTCCCTGGGCTTTAGGTTTTCAGTAGTTACATAAATAAGACATGCTCTGCATCAATATAAGATAAACTTAGATATGAAAATATATAGATTTACCAAAGTCCACTTGGGGGATATTGGGTAACTCTAACATTGCTTCCAGAAGTTAGGATAAAGGTAAGAAAAGCTTCCAAGATAAAATCTTTGAAAGGATGATGGACTGAAACAGCAAGCATGAAGGAGACAGCAGGTAGGAATGGGCAAATGAGAAAATCATTTCATAATCATATCTGCATTACTGACAAGCACAGAAGGCCTGAAAAAAATAATAATGTGAAAATGATAGTGGACATCTGTTGTTTATGACTGCCCAGGACGCCATTTGTCTTTTAATAGCATCCTGATTTTCCTTTGGACAAACCCTTCCCCTACTTCTAAGTAACATGACTTGGACAAGGCTGTTTCAGAAACTGAATATGTGACTCACGGTTTTATCAACAAAAACTTACCGTCCTCACCAACCCAGAGATTACATCACTGTTAGGCATGTGACAAAAACCAGCCAAAAAAAGAAAAAAATACCAGGAAGTATTAGAAAAGTTGGAGAAACGGACACTTTTTAAATTTATTTGTTTATTTATTTATTGGCCTTTTTGGTCACTCCTGGCTCTGCACTCAGAAATTACTCCTGGTGGTGCTTGGGAACCATATGGGATGCCGGGAAGAGAACCTTAGTCGACCCTGTGCAAGGCAAACAGCCCATCCACTCTCCTATTGCTGTGGCCACCAAAGAGGAGGACACTAAGGATAAGGAAGATGATTCAGAGAGCCAGAGCTCCAGCCTTGCATGTGAGATCCCCAGCATAGCCTGCCCCTCCCTGACCAAGTATCACAGGGAATAGTCCTGGGTCCCCAGGAGCATCACTAGGTAAGAATCCTCCCCCAGCGCCCATGAAAATCACATTTTTGTTGTTTTAGGGCAAGACCCAGTGGGCTCAGGACTTACTCCTGGCCTTGTGGTCAGGAATCACTCAGGTGGGAGTTTGTGGGCCATATGTAATGACAGATTAAACCTGGGTAGGCCACTGCAAGACAAGTGAGTTAACCACTGTACTAGCTCTCTTGTGCCAAAAGATCATACCCCTTTATCTAGTTTTAGTGGACTATAAGTCATTGTTTTTCAGTGATGACCTGAACATGGGTACACAGGGACCACACCAGATAAAGAGGCATTCAATATAAATTAATATAATAACTCTCTATGCAGGAAGACTCTTGAAAATCTTCCTGGAACTTTAACCTATGTATATTCAGACTCAAACAATCTCCTAGATCTTTCCACTCTGTATCTAAAAACTGTTTTTCTTTTTTTTGTTGTTGTTTACATCTGTCTGAATTGAATTTCTGTAAACAGTAATCAAGAGTACCATGAATACCTAAGACAGTCTAGGGGCACAAGCTGAGGGTTTTCAAACAAGACCCCAATACAGAGGGCAAAGAGAGAGACCAGGAGAGACATCCCTACAGCTAGGTAGGAAGTCATTTTAACTTACTAGGGACACTATCAAGAGACATTGAGGAAGGTGCAGCTGGAAACATTGCACACATCCAAAGAGCCTGACCTCTTCAGGAAAGAGCTGCACTCTTTCCCTCAACTTTCAATTCAGGACATTCTTTTTTTCCCCTTCTTTTATTTATTTAAACACCATGATTTACAAAGTACAAGGCTTTTTGCAATACAGTTTTTAGACTCATTATTCATCACCAATCCCACCACCAGTGTGCCCCCCACCACCACCAGAGACCTGCATTTCCCACCCACCACCCATCTCCATCCCTTGCCTGTTCCCTTAATTGGCATCAGTTATGTTGATCATTACAGCCCATATAAGGGAATGGTATTGACAAAGTCATAGCTTTTTTTTCTGGGTTGTTTTGAGGAGTCTGGCTAATTATGTTCTTGAATTTATTTTCTGGGTTTCCAGAACACAGTGGTTTTCTACTGTCAACCCCCCAACTCACCACCACTGCACCTATGGACAACACCTATTTCACATCTATCTCAACCTCTAATGAGCTTGTCCTACACATACACTGAATAATTTATTCTATATTGCTCATTGGGGCCACTTCTCTAAACACAGTAAATGAAAATGGTTTTAGACAAAAATCATTAGAGATTCTTAAATCTCCATTGTGCCATATGAGCCCACTGTATAATAATTTTTATATGTTCCCACAGGTCACACATTGTGTCCACACACTTGTTTCTATGAAATGTGATGGGATACCTGTTAGATGAGTATACCCAGTTTTGAGATATTGAGTGGTCGCAAAGTGGCTATGTACTATGAGGTGGGGCTTATCAAGCTGTGGAGTTCAAACCTTGA
>JAJIBD010006169.1:0-28429 GCA_021461705.1 Cryptotis parvus
TAGCACCATAATCAGCTCCTGCATGTACACACACATGCAAACTTATAACTATGCACACATGCACATGCAAACACTGTACACATAAAAGGACTATACCGCGTCTTTCCCCCTATCAGAGATTTTGCTTTCACAGTTTCAGTTATCTGCAGTGTGCCTGGTCTAAAAACACTGCACATATAAAATATCTGGGAAGAGAGAGCACCTTCACATGACTTTTATTACAGGACATTATCAGCATTGTTCTACTTTATAGTAAAGACTTACTGTATCTCATTCATAAAATAAACTTTATTGTGGGGATGTATTTATAGGAAAAAGCGTCCACAATATTATTATTATTATTGGTGTTTTGAGGCATCCACTAAGGGTCTTGGAATGTATCCTATCAGAAAAAGGGAGGCTACCACAATACATACTTAAAAATAAAATAAATCATTTTCTTTAATTTCTTACAAATAAAATATATCTTTGAGCAGTTTTAAACAAAATTTTTCAAAAACTACAAATCCTTTTTAAGGAAGACTACAGTCAGAAGATTGCAGGATCAGTCCAAGAAAAGCATGGTCTCAACTCACCACATATGATTAAGCATATTCCTCTCTTTCTCCTAGAAATTGGCCTCAAGAAGAATCATGTGCACTTGCTTACCACGAGAAGCGGAGGAAACAAACCACACAGACAGCCTCAAGGGCAAGACCAGAAATCAAGGCAAAAAAATGAACAAGGTACCACAAATTGAGAAGTCTTGGTTATGCTGCTAATCCAGTCTCTGATAACTACAGCCCTGTCAGATAGACCAGGAGATCGGCTTAAAATTCAGTCTCTAGTTCTCAAAAATGAACTTTTTGGAAGGTCCCCAAGACCCCTTTCAAAAGGTCAAACCTATATTTATATTACATACTAAAACACTCTTGGCCAGGCCAGACAAAACATGGATCAGGAGGTCTTAACAGTGGGTAGAACCTACTGCAAATGTGTGGGAGTCAGAGGTTATGTAATACAGAGAAAGGACCAGTGTACTAATGATTATGGTAAATAATAACACCAGTGTAGAACTGAGCATTGAAAGTAGGCAAAAGGATATACATGAAAACCTCTAAATGTATGTATTGCAAGCCACAGTGTGTAAAAGAAGGGGAGAGAGAGAGAGAGAGAGAGAGAGAGAGAGAGAGAGAGAGAAGTGAAAATTGCCTGCCATAGATGCAGGCCTGGGGAGGGGGGGAGTCAGGGGACACTGGTGGTGGAAACGGGCCCTGGTGGAGGGGATGAGTGCTGGAACACTGTACGACTGAAAGCCAAATATGAACACTTTTGTAACTGTATATCTCACGGTGATATATAATAAAAACATTTTTTAAAAAAACTCTTGGCCTTGGGGACTCACTTTCTCATGGATAGACAGAGAGATCTTTCAGCAGCTGTCTTATCTCCCGCCCCCAGAGTACTGAACACTGGAAAAAGATCAAAATAATTCAGCTGTCTTCCACAAAATCAGACATTAAAGTGAATGTCAATATGTAAATCAATGCCCCTCTTCTCACTAATATTTTTTTTCCTTTTTGAAATATGCTATTGCTACAGAATAAATCACAATCCTGGTAACATTCAAAGAACAGACTTCTGTATCTCAAAGTCTCCACAGGTCAGGAGTCCGAGCCCTCGCTTAACTGTGTCCTGGACTTTGGGGTGGGGGTGGTCTCTGTATTCTATGTGTTGACCAGGCCCCACTCCTTTCCAGGGTTCAATTCAATACTCATCCCAGAGCAGAAGCGACAGAATAGTGGGTAGGGAGCTTGCCTTGTGTGCGGCTAGCCTGGGTTCAATCACAGCATCCTTTACAGTGCCCTGAGACCACCAGCAGTGATCCCCAATCCCAGAGTATGGAGGCCCTGCACATAGCCAGGTGTGGCTCAAAAACAAAACAAAAACAATAAAAAAAAAGATTCCCGGCAGGCACACACCAGAGCTGTTGGAGGATGCAGCTCCTGGGTGACGCTGCTGCGGCTCCTGTTGCACTCTCAGACGCCTCCGGTTCCCAGTCAGGCCTCACACACCATGCCACAGGTCCTTTCACTGCTCTTCCCCAACACAACAAATGGCTCTTTAAGCAGCTGCTTTCATTGTAGATGAACGAGATCACAGAAGCTACTTGCCACATTCTTAGCTGGAAACAAGCCTCAGTACACACACACACACACACACACACACACACACACACACACACGAGAAGACACAACTCACAGCAGGCCATGCTGAATGCCATCTACTCCATAAGGTTTGCTCACATGCGGTGGTCTTATTGCTCCTGCAAACTCATTAATAAGGCTAGAATTCACAGTTCTTATTTCATTGCGGTAAATATCAAAAAATATCAAAAAAAAAAAGCCACATGAACAAAAGCTTTAAAGACTTCGATTTAGTATTTCTTCGTTTTGTTTTTTTGGACCACATCCATCAGTTCTTAAAGATTACTCCTGACTCTGCTCAGGGATCACTTCTGCAGGATCAGGGCACCATATGTGGTGCCAAGAATCAAACCAGGTTTAGCGACATGCAAGCCTTAGCCCTATGTAATTTGTCTTCAGTCTAAAGACCTCATTACGTTTGCGAGCATAAAGTCATTCAAAACACTTCGAGAACAGACCTCTAACCCAAGTGGCCTCTTTAGTTTACTGCCTCTAATATTTGACCTCATGATAAAATAAAGGAAATTTACTTTCTACAAGTAGTATTATTCCTATTTTGGTTGTATTTTGGGGCCACATCGGCAATGCTCAGGGGTTACACCTGAGGAATCACTCCTGGTAGGGTTCAATGAGTGCCAGGAATCAAACTCCAGTTGGCCACATGCAAGACAAGTGCCTTATCTGCTCCAGCTTCTGATATTCCTATATTGGAGGATGTATCCCTATTTTTTAAACAAATAACCAATAGTCAAGCCTACAACATAAAAATAAATTAAAAACTGCAGAACCGGGGCCATAGCAATAGCCCAGCAGGGAGGGCATTTGCTTTGTACCAACTCGGGTTCAACCCCTGGCATCCCATATGGTCCTATATGGCGCCGCCAGGAATAATTCCTGAGTGCAGAGCCAGGAATTACCCTTGGAGTATCACCAAGTGCTGACCCATAAAAGCAAAAAAAAAAAAAACCTACAGAACCTATATTTGTGTTAATTCAGTTTCCAAGTCATTTAGCTTGAACATCTGAAACATAATCACTTATTTTTGTAGGTGCTTAAATAGTCCCCAACCAATCCCATACTCTCACAATTCCAGGGAACTGCAAGAGCTCTGTTCTCAAGCAGATTAAAAATAGGCGGCCTCTATGCACAGCCAGAGCACACACTGATTATCTATAGCAACACGCAGGAAGGTCGGGAGCAGAAATGCAGATGCCTCTGGAAATGGAGAGAGAATTCAAAGGCTCCGCATGATGCTGATGGCGATTATTCACGTCCTTGTGGACTGATCATTTCAGATGTCTGAATCCTTAAACAATTAAAAAAAAATAAAAGCAAACTAAGAAAACATATCTGTATTTTTTCAACCCTTGATTCCCTATTTTTAAGTAGGTGCAGTACGGATGGCCTTTCACGAGCCTTGAAAAGGCTATTCTTGCTCAAAAGCATCAGGATGACACAGGACAAATCTAGAGGCTGCCTACTTGGGCTCATCCTTCCCTTCTGATCCTCCTGAGGGTCTGTCCAGCGGAGTCACCCCAGGTCTGCCCTAGAACACTGTAGATACTGTTGAAATCAAGCACAAAAATAGACCAGTTTGCAAATACCCTGAGCAAACAAAATCAGCTAAATCATAAAAGCAAAGCATAATTTAACTTGTTTTCCAAGACAACTGAGACCAACTTTGCCTAGGCCACATTTAGAGTATGTCACTGAAAGGCATAAGCAAAAGACTGGTTTAAAATTTGATAGGCAGTCACGACAAATCAATTCCCTATTTGAATTCAGAAATCCTAACACAGCAACCAATCCCAGCGATAGTGGTAGACAGCCACCGACTCTACACTGCAGCTGCTCAGTAATCAAGGACTCAGCCTCCTTCCCTGGTCCATCTCACTGTTCCCAAACCACACCTTGGCTCAGTCTGCACACAATGATCTTTCAGTGATTCATTATGCCTAGGGATGCATAGGGCCAGAATTTACATATAAACTGTCTCGGGATTCATTAGGCCTCCTTCAACTAGGCCTGAACTTTTGACAGAACTCAAGTCCATTTGAGTTTGCTAAAAAAGAAGGGTCTGAAGTTTAAGAGCTAAATGGAAGGCACCAAATGGGAGCAAAAAAGAAAAAATGACTTCATTGTCTCTGACTTTACTATCGTAAATCTGGAAGCAAAACGGGACATGAAGAGAAGAAAGTAAGACAAAAAGCAGGAAGTCGGGGATAAAAGCAAGAGGCAATTAATGTCTGAACAGGGCAGTGACAATATTCACACTGGAAAGAAAGGGGTTAATACAAGAGAGAGACACTGTAGAGATGGAATTGAGCTTAGAAATTTAAATATTCACTAGATATAAAAAATCGAGTGAAGAAGATCAGAAAACAATAATCTAAACATATATATGTTTGGGGGTGGGGGGAACACACACAGAGCTGAAGAGCTAGTACTGGCTTGTTGCTTGGGTCTCCCGGCATGCTGAGGGACCATGCAGTGCCAGGAGTCAAACTCAGGCCTCCTGCACACAGCTTCGCTCTGGCCCAACACCGAAATAGTCTAAGTTGGACACCAGGATGATTGTTGGTGCAATCAGCAGGTGAGTAACAAGGAAGCTGCTACTTTGGGAAGCAATGAGCACCCTGTAACATTCTTATCCTAAAGTATTTGTGGAACAAACTGTACAACTTACAGTTGAAATCCCCGTCTGGTATATGGAGAGCTCAGAACTACAGATGAATATTTCAAGTTAATATCATATTCACACACAAAAGGCAATAATAAATGCAAAGTTCTGTGTTTCATAATCTCAAATGCTAACTTAGTCCACCTTATCAGTCTACAGACACAGCTAGTTCCGGCAGAACAAGCATGAACATCAAGTATTCTTGCTTTGTGGGAATGCTCCTTCGCCATCTGGTGGAAAAAGTGATATATTTCACTTGAAAGCTGAAAATAACCCCTTACTCATCATTAGGTTCATCAGTAAGTTTATCAATGTCACACTTTATACAGAAAGATTTTTTTTCATTCATTTTTGTCATAATTGCTATTTCTCTTCTCACTTATTACTCTCTCTGGCAACAAATCTATTCAAATACATGGTTGTACCGATTTAATGGTGAAGACACAATTTTCCACACTTCCTGGGTCCTTTCCACTTCACGGTGTACTCATCGGATGATCATATGCCAAACCAATTAAATCACTACGAAATGAAGGGTTCTACTAAACTCTCATGCTTCAATTTCTCTCTTTCAATAACTAAAAGTCCAGATTATGCAAGTAATAAAAATGTTTGAAATGAGAGACAGGTTTTAAACAGATCAAGAGAATAGAATCTCTATAAATATACGCCAATATACACTAATTCAGCATGTGATTTAAAATAAAAATGTAGTTCCAACAAATGGCAGAAAAGATCGATCATTCAATGAGTAATTAAAAAACAAATGGATAATCATGTACAAAACAGTAATCAGGGATCTGTAATTTCAGGTAGGATGACTGCTTCACAATGTACAACTAAAACCATACAGCATTAGGAGAAATCAGGAATACTTTTTAATCCTAGTCAGGAGACTATCACCACAAAGGACTAAACATTTTCTTTTCATTAAAGACATAAAATTGGTCTGTTAGCATAAGGAAAAGGATCAACAACATCATTAGTTATTTGGGATGCAACTATTCCCACAAAGAGAGAAAATTTCACGTGGATGAAAAGCATAGGCCTGAGCTGGACAGACGGCCCAGAGCAAGACATTTGCCTAGCATGAAGCTGCAGTATCCAAGATCCCAGGTAAAATCCCTGGCACTGCCTATGGTTCCTGGGGCACTGTCAGGGATCACTCCTGAACACAGAAAGAGTCACCAAGGATCACTGGGCATGATCCACATCCCCCTGAGATAGAGAGATAAATGATAGGGAGGGAGGGAGGGAGGGAAGGAGGGAGGGAGGGAGGGGAGATGATGATTATGGATGGATGGATGGATGGATGGATGGATGGATGGATGGATGGATATTGGATGGATGGATGGATGGATGGATGGATGGATGGATGGATGATAGATGGGTGGGTCGGTGGATGGATGGATGATAGATAGATAGATAGATAGATAGATAGATAGATAGATAGATAGATAGATAGATAGAAAAAATCTGCATGAACCCAGGCCAAAGAACTGAAACTGTTGCCCTCACAAATGCTCAGAGGACAGCATTAGTCTTAAGAGTCCTACTGTAAAAATTACAGGCCCATCAACATATAAACGAATAAACAGATGAATAAACAAATGAAATCTATTCATGCAATGAAGTATCCTACAGCCAGAAAAATGAAAAACTGAAACATGCTACAACATAGATGAACCTTGCAAATATGATGCCACATGAAAGAAGCCAAACACAAAAGACCACTCATGATCCCGTTTTTCTGAAATATCCAGAATTGGCAATCTGCAGAAATAAAAATGGACACTTGTGGTTACCAGGGAGCTGAGGGGAGAACTGAGACTGACTGCCAGTGGGAATGGTTTCCTTAGGGAATGTTCTGAAATCAGATAGTGGCCACACAAATTCTTAACTGTACTAAAATCCACTGATTTATATACTTTAAATTGGTAAATTTTATGGCAAGTGAATTACATCTACCTCATTTACAATCATCATTAAAAATATTTCCTAACAATAAAATATAGGTTTATATTTACATATTGGAAGAAATGACAATATATGCAAAATCCAGACATAATAGCAAGGGCTGGGGACTGATTCTACGAGGGACCTGCATGCGGCTGGCCCCACTTCAGCCCCAGCACCACAAGCCCCAGGGTCCCCACTCTCAGCACTGCATCCTTAGGTCCTTGAATTGCACTGAAAGGCCTGACTCACTGACTAACCCAGGACCCCTGAGGACCACTTGGGAAGCCTCACATTGAAAGGCAGTGTCTTTATGGGGGCGGGAGCGATAGCCCAGCGGGTAGGGTGTTTGCCTTGCATGCAACTGGCCAGGCCAGCCCGGGTTCGATCGCTGGCATCCCATATGGTCCCCGAGCACCGCCAGGAGTAATTCCTGAGTGCAAAGCCAGGAGTAACCCCTGAGCATCGCGGGTGTGACCCAAAAAAGCAAAAAAAGAAAAAAAGAAAGGCAGTGTCTTTAGAAAGGGTATTTGCAATCTGAAGTTAACAGAATTCAAAAAAGGCCCTCTATGTCCACCTCACCTGCTGCATGGGCCTGTGCAGGTCATCCCTCGACAACTGGCAAAGCCTATGAATGACCAGCCCGGGACCAGTTACAGACAGTACAACTGTGAGGGGGTGTTGTGAATATGCAAAAACACCTATTTAGTTACCTATAAGTTAAGAGAATGGATTATAGGTAGTTTCTCAAAGGGATGATATTCCCTTTGATCATGTAGAAGGAGGAGGGACCAGAGAGAGAGTTCAATGTGTTGTGCACATGCTTTGCATGCAAGGGACCTGGGCTCAACTCCTGGCACTACCTAATCCTTGGGGTAGTTATTATTACAGTCACATTATTATACTGACTAGCACTAACTAGTTAATCCTCTGAGAAATACCAGGAGCAAACCCATTCACAGAGCCAAGAACAGCCCCCTTTTTGCTCCCAAGTGTGGCCCCGAAATAATACATTTTTGAAAAAAAAAAAAAAAAGACAAGGGCCTGGGGAGGTAGCCCAATAGGTTTCCTTCATGCTTTGCATGTGAGAGGCCTAGATTCAAGTCCTGGCACCACCTGGTTCCTTGAGCACTGTTGGGGGTGACCCCTGGGCATAGACCTGAGAGTTATTTCCTGAGCACCACCAGGAGTGGCCCAAAAGCAAAGAAGCAAATAAAAACAAAAGAGTTGTAGAGAGGTAGTGGCAGACATCAGAGAAATCAGAGCAATACAGACACATTCATGTAGAATTTAAAGGGGAAAAGCAAAGCCATGCTGAGCAGAAGCCAGCTGGACCTGAACGGGGGAGAGGCCTGGCAGCTAAGAGCTCAGGGCCTCAACCACTTGGCTCAGGACCTGCTGTTTGCCAACAAGCAGGGCACTTGGAACAAACCACCTGACAGATAACAGCACCTAGTGGGGTCCAGAACTCAGGATCCAGCTAACCCACACTCAGATCTGGTTCCACGGAGATGTAAGATGATGAATGCCAGCTGTTTCATTTCAGCCACTGGGTTTACAGCAATTTGTAACACAATAGAAAACTAATGTACAATCCACAGAGGGTATAATCTGTAACATAAAAGGAGGTGCCAAAGGGTCATTTCGATAAAGAGCAGCAACTCAATATAAAATGAGCAAAATGGAAGTCAGTTCAAAAAGAAAAAATAGCAAATGCTCTTTTAGGTGTGTGCAGGGCCAGCTCTGGCTCCGTATCCAGAGAATACTCCTGGACGCACCAGAGGACTGTACGTGGGATGGAAGCAGAGTCAGTCACCTGCAAGGCAAGTATCTGACCCCCTCCCCACCTGTACCATCTTTTCCAGATGAAATGCTCTTAAGTATAAAAGGAAATGTTCAACCTGACTCATTCATGACATAAGAAAAAAGATAAAATAAATCAGTATCAGTGTTTATGAATCATATTGTTAAAGACAAAATATTTTTAAAATACCGCATTGGCTGAAGAGTTGGCGAGCAGTCACCCCAATACTTGCTGATATGGGTATAAACAGGCATACCCTTTCCAATGACCGAGCCGGCAATGCTGACCAAACACCAAAGCCTCATCTAAACCGCAGGATTCCACTTCTGAAATTTTGGCTTAACTTATAGATTTGATATTAGGATTATGATAAGAATATACATACATGTGTGAATAAATATAAATATATACATAATTATTACCACAGTATTTGTAATATCAAAAAGTCAATACTCTTAGTTTTTATAATCAGGGACTAAATAATTTTTGACATATCTATTCACTGATGAAGCACACTCATATAGGTAAAGAAACACCTTCAACACATGCTATTCCATAATTGTGTAAGTAGTGGTGGCTGGGAGTGGAGCTGGTAGAGAGCACCAAGGGCTAACACAGAAGAAGGAATTCTGCACCAACCACTCAAAGTCATAAACTTTGTTTTAAAAAAGAAGAATCAAAGAGAATATGCAAATCAAAATGGGGTGATAAGGGAACAAGGTCTTAATCATATTTTCAATCAAAATAGTAATTATTCAAATAGAGAGCAGGGGCCTAGGCGATAGTCCAGCAGGTAGGGCGTTTGCCTTGCATGTGGCCGACCCAGGTTCGATCCCTGGCATCCCATATGGTCCCCTGAGCACTGCCAGGAGTAATTCCTGAGTGAAGAGCCAGGAATGACCCCTGAGCATTGCCAGGTGTGACCCAAAAGAAAAAAATTAAATAGCGAGCAACACCATCTCTAATATACACAGTATGACACAGAGTAATAATAAGAAGTCATTTTGAGTTTAACTGCTAAGTGGCTATTAAGAAAAAAAAATAAAAAAATATGTACTTTTCATTCTAAAAAACATTTTTATGTGCTGTTTTGGTTTTTTACTTCTAGCCTAGGAAATAAGTTTTAATAATAAACTCTTTAAAACTACCAAAGTCATGATGAGCCACAATAGCAGGAAAAAAAAGCATCCTAAGAATCATACACTATGAATGTGTAGCTCTTGCCTCTGCACCCAATTCTATAGACAGGAAATATGAATGTCTATTTCTAGCCTTTTGTTAGTAGCCCTTTTAAACAGTTAACTGGAAAGGCCAATCTTGACATTCAGTGTCAGACATGAATGGATCCAGCCCACCCTAAGAACATTTTTATGTGCACCATTATATAATTAGATGCTGAACTGTTCTCAAAGCTTTAAGATGACAGAGTTTAGATTTCTATCATATGTAATATCTCAGTCCTATGTAGCACAAATACCAGTTCAACTATGTGTTACCTTGAGTTTTATTTTCATAAAAACTTTTTGTTTTCCAGCCAACCCCATTAGAAAATGGGGAGAAGAGATGAACAGAAACTTTGACAAGGAAGAAATTTGAATGGCCAAAAGGCATATGGAAAAATGCTCATCATCACTAATCATCAGAGAGATGCAAATCAAAACAACAATGAGATATCACCTCACACCACAGAGACTGGCCCATATCCAAAAGGGTAAAAGCAACAAGTGCTGCCGTGGATGCGGGGAAAAGGGGCAGCTCATACATTGTTGGTGGGAATGTCGACTTGTACAACCTTTCTGGAAAACAATATGGACATTCCTCCAAAGACTAGAAATTGAGCTCCCTTTTGACCCAACCATACCACTCCTGGGAATATACCCTGGGAAGCCAAAAACACACAGCGGAAACACAATCCACACTTTTATTTTCATAGCAGCCCTATTCACAATAGCCAGAACCTGGAAACAACCAGTATGCCCGAGAACTGATGACTGGATAAAGAAACTGTGGTACATCTACACAATGGAATACTATGCAGCTGTTAGGAAAAATGAAGTTATGAAATTTGCCTATAAATGGATGGGCATGGAAAGAATCATGTTGAGTGAAATTAGTCAGAAGGAAAGAGAGAGACAGAGAATGACTGCATTTATTTGCATGACATAAATATACCAGGTGATCTTACCAAACGTGGAAATTACCACAAGCGTGTGGGAGTCAGAGGTTAGGTAAGATAGAGAAGGGAACATGTGTGAATAAATGTCAAAACGTTTGATACCAACATAGAACTGAGCATTAAATACAGGCAAAAAATGCAAATGATGGCTTCTAAGTGTATGTTGTGCAACCCACAATGTGTAGGAGAAGGAAGAGAGAGAGAGAGGGAGAGAGAGAGGAGATAAAGAACCTGCCATTTAGGCAGGCCATGGGAGGGGGAAGGAATTGGGGACATGGGTGGTGGGAGATAGGCACTGGTGGAGGCGGGGTGCTGGAACACTGTGTGACCGAAACCTCCAAACATGAACAACATTGTAATTGTATATCTCACGGTGGTATAATAAAATGTTTAAAAAAATCATTTCTAAATTAAAAATATGTCTTGGCAAAAAAAAAAAAAAAACTTTTTTGTTTTCATTCTTGCTGTTTAGGGTTTTAGGATCATGTTTTGTTTTGAGCCACAGCCAGCAGTGCTGGGGTCTACCTCCAGCTCAGTGCTAAGGATTACCCCTAGCCAGGAGAAACATGCTGCATACAGATTAGAACCTAAGGGTCTCACACATGTACTCAAGCCCCCTCTAATTATATCCTCATCCACAAAGCTCTGTCTCTTGACTACAAAGTCTCTCTATAGATTAACTAGCCATATGAACTTCCAGTCATCATACACAATATTATATACTAGTATTTCCAAATATTATACACACGTCAGTAACATACGTCAGTAACATGCTGGTTTTTCAATATAAACATTCCTTGTAAAACTCCTTCCATTTACTCAGTGAACTTCTTTTGATCATTATTTTCCTCTACCATTCAGAACAGCTTTTTGTTTTGTTTTGTTTTGGGGCCACATCCAGCGGTGCTAAGGGGCTTACTCCAGGCTCTGTACACAAGAGATCACTACAGGAGAGACTCAGGACTATACGGGGTGCTGGGGGTTGACTCTGTCAGACTCACTCAGTCAAGTACAGTGGGTACTTGACTCTGTCAGTACCCACTGTACTTTCATTGCTCCAGTCCCAGAACAGCTTTTGGAGAGGCACAAGAACAGAACAGAAAGACTGAGAAACAGAAACAAGATACTGAGATCAAGTTCATAATATTCGAGTCTGTAACTCCAACTGTTCAGAAAATCTATCCTCATTCTTCTCCTGGGACTCTGTGGAGGTATGGTAGAAGCCTGAGACGCCAACTCCTTTTTCCTTAAACTAGCTCATTATTCCAATCATTCAGCTTTCAACAACCATGCTTTGAGTAAAACTATGGATCAATTATTATGCATAGTGTCAAAACTACATTAATGAAGACAATATATGTGACGCTTACATCATAAAACTAGTTTAATTTTTTAAATTCCTCCCTAACTTTTGTAGCGAAAGTGTTCTCTAGCTGCTTTGCTTTCTGAATGCACACAAAATGAATAACTCAAAATTTTAAAAGATTGAGATGATTTTTAAAGTCATTTCATGTTTTTAGAAAAGTCATGCTTCAAGAGGGATACATAAAACAACCTCTGTTTCAGGAAGCTTTTAATGTCATCTTTGGGTCTCCTGTAAAATAAGTCTATTTATTAAATAGATGTCGATTCTTCACCAAATATTTTCTTGCTTTGTCTTCCTATGTTCAGCGATTTTAAGCCCCCTAGTGGATGGCAAACAAAACAAAAAATTCTGTGCAAAGCACATACTCATCAGTAAAACCACATTCTCATGTTTAACACCTTGCTGATGAAGAACTTATTGCAAAAGTGTCTTAATCACTGAATAATAAAATAAATTTATAGCTGGAGGTTAACACGCCTGATGTCTGATTCTCAAGTCTTGCCTCCCATATCTCAAATACTAAAGGAGTCATATAACTAGCTTATTCACCAAAGGGCAAGTTGAGACAATAAGATCAAATCCTTTTCCCCCACCACCCGAGGCCCAATAATCAACACACTTGCTTTCCCAGAAAGCACCATGCGTCCAGAGCTTCAAAAGTGCTCTCAGTCTGGTTGTGTAGCAAAGGGGAATTAATGCTGGTTCCGAATCAGGAGAATGATGATCCCGAAGGTACTCCTCGAACGTTAGGGAACTGAGTCAGGAGTTCAAAGAACAGAGCGGAGATCTTAGGAAACTCACCTCAACTTACTTTAATGCAAAACCTTCATAAAAAAAAATGCTTCCTATAGAAACCACAGGACAAATGCCAAACTATGCAAGCATCCAGAGGAACAGATGTGAGCTGGGTCTGTCCTGGGCAAACTGGCAAACAAAATTCTGCGTTCTATTTCTAATTCCATTAAGAGAAGGACACTTGGGGGTGGCTTCATTTGATGTAGTTGAAACTGGAAAGGAAAATTCTGACTTTTCACCTAAACAGTGAGAGTCAAACTGTTAAAGGTTTGAATTCCAAGAATTCTCAAAAAATAAATTGCTTGCTCCTAAGCCCATGTTCTCCCTTGAACACACCTCACTCGTCTCTCTGGTCCCTGCCTTTCCCATTCTGGAGAAGCCTGTGTAACCTTGGAACCTCACTTTCTCTCCCTTCATATCCTTCTAAGCTAGTTTCAGTAAAAACTATCTTGCTTCACAACAACAACAAAAAAAAATTCTCAAAAGGTTTTAAGTGTCGTTTAAAAATACATACTTTGGGCGAAGCTATAGCACAGTGGGTAGGGCATTTGCCTTACATGTGGCCGTACCAGGGTTCGAGCCCAGGCAATCCTATATGATGCCCAAGGCACCACCAGGAGTAATTCCTGAGTGCAGAGCCAGGAGGAACCACGAAGCATTGCAGGGTGTGAACAAAAAAAAGCAAATATAGATGGATGGGTGGGTGGGCAGGCGGACGGATGGATGGACAGGCGGGCAGACGGACGGACAGACAGACAGACAGATATACTTTGTTTGAAAAGAGTTCAAATTATCATTATAAAAATTGAAAATTCTCTAAGACCTGGCTCTATGAGAACATGTCATCATATATCTGAGACTACTTACTGATTTATTCCTTAATAAGACACCCACAAAAACGCCACAAAAGTAACACTGGGTCACATTATAGACAACAGCATTTAGCTTCATTCATTCATTCTCTGCACTAGTATTTGTGGGATTTGCACAGTTCACTGCAAGTAGCACCAAATACATAAATAACTATCTCTGCTCTCCTTTAGGTTTTGTCTCATAATCTGAAAAATCTTAGGCTTGCCAGAGAAACCGTGCAGTGGGCGGGGTGCTTGCCTTGCACGCAGCCAACCCCAGTTTGCTGCCCAGCACCTAACAGGATCCTCTGGACAAAAAAAAACTAGAGTTTTGCAACTCTTTTTCTAATTTCTCGATCCATTTCATTTTTCCCTTGCCACTTCTCAAATAATCATCTTAAATAAGATTGAATTATGTTTCTAAGGACAGATTACGGAAATAGGATACTTAATCTTTAAATCATTAGTAAGCCAGGCTTAGCAAATTCTTAGTACAGTTGGTTCCAGGCCCCACTATCAGCATTCTATAGAGACATTTCTGAGGCAACTGAAAAGGGCCACTGGTGAAAGGTGGAACACAAAGAAAAATTCATCTCTCTGACCCATCTTCACACTAAATATTAAACACCTAGCTAAAAATTTTAACTAGAAAATAACTTTTAAATGGTATAAATTTAAGACAGTAGATCTTTTTTTAAATTTTTATTATACCACAGTGAAACATATAATTACAAAGGTGTTCATAATCGGTTCTTGGTAATCCAGTATTCCAGAACCCATCCCTCCACCAGTGCCCCATCACCACCACCAGTATACACATACCACCACCAGTATACACCCTCCCGCCCACCCCCAAGCTGCCTCAGTAGCAGGTACCCCCTTTTCCTCTCTCTCTCTCTCTAAGAGAGTAGATCTTAAAGGCTCACATAACAAGGAAAAACTAAGCAAAGCTCTTTGCTCCATCTTCTTTTCATTTCTATTGTTCCCAAGAAGAAATCTGTCATCTTCCTCTCTGCTCCCCCAAACATAAACTCCTTTCCCTTTGGCTGATTTTAAGATTATTCCTTTAAACAAACAGATTATAATGTGCTTTGGAATGGTTTCTTCAGATTCCTTATGTTTGGAGTCTGGAGAACTTCTCCAATCCATGATTTGGCAGATTTTATGAAAACTAAAAAATGGTTGACTATTGTTGCCTCAAATGACTCTAGTATACTCCATGATGAGCACTCACCTCCAAGTACGTGTTTAGGATGTGGTAGAAACTGCCCTATAGCTCATTTTCAAAGACACTTTTTTTTATTGCTTCACTTTAAATTATTTCTATTTGCAAATTTTCTGTTTTTTTTCTTCAGAACATCAAGTGTATATTTTGTTTCAGACATTTTTAATTTAATCTCATTTTGAGTTCGATTTAGGGTTTGTGTCTTAGTATCTCAACTTTTTTAATTAGAGGGGATAAAATTGAAATAGTTATTTTAATATTATTCCCAACTACTGAGGCAGTGTCCCAATATACTGTAGCCAATGCTCCAGAAACCCTGCAGTTTTCTAGGCTAGCCACCATGAGCAGACCATATAATGGACAAATTGGATGGATCCATCCCTCCTTAAGGAGACCCTTCACATGCATACACAATCATCTCTCTGCCAAACACAGGGCTCCTCTGAAAGTCTGCTCTTCAGCGCTCTCCTCTCTGGTTCTATATCTGGTCAAGTCCAGCTGCACTGAAGTCCCCTAGTCCTTGGAGCAGGTCTTCTTAGCTCAGGAAGACCTCTGGGATGTACCTGTCCACCTTTCCCTGCATCATAGCCTAGAAACTCTCCAAGCAGTATGTGTGCTGGGGCAAGGGCAGGCTTCATTTTTTATCTTCTCAGTAGTGTGGTACAAATGCCTTTTGTGGCTCAATACTGTTTCTTTAAAAAAATTATACTGCCGTGGAATATATAATTACAAATATGTTCATGTTTGGATTTCAGTCATGCAGTGTTCCAGCACCCATCCCTCCACCAGTGCCCATTTCCCACCACCAATGTCCCTGATTCCCCACCCCCCCCGAGCCTGCCTCTATTGCAAGCACTTTGCCTCTCTCTCTCTCTCTCTCTCTCTCTTTCTCTCACCTCTCTCTCTCTTCCCTCCCTCTCTGTCCCATTTCAGGAATCAGAGAGCTAGTACAGCAGGGAGGGGAGCTTGCTTTACACACAGCTGACCCAGGTTCAATCCCTGGCATCCCTTTGGGTCCCCTGAGCACCACCAGGAGTAACCCCTGAGCATTGCAGGGTGGGACCCAAGACACACACACAAATTTCAAATACTTTTGTCTAGTTTTTTTTAGATGCTACAGGTAGGAGGGTGAAGCCAACCCCTGCGTCTATACTGAGAGAAATGAAGCACATGCACACATGTAGGTGTATGTAGATATAGGAGCCATGGCTACTCTGGGCAGTGCTTAAGGGCCCCGGGCAGTCTTACTAGAGCTCAGCCCACATACCTAGGGCCCATTAGGGTGACACCAGCATGCAGCCAGCAGGGCCACAGCAGTGTTTGGCAGACATGAGGACAACACCCCAAGGTGCTGAGGGAGCTGTGCATTGCTGAGGCTGGAACTCAGAGCCTCACACATGCCAGGTGGGTGCTGTACCACCTGAGGGAGCTTCCCAGCCCCACACATATAGGCTGACTTATTTTATTATGATGGAATCAAACATCACTAAGATACGTGTGAGGCCTTAAGTATCGGGAAATAATGGTAAAAACCAAACAGGTAATATTCAATACACTTGTCTTGAAACTTCACATATTAAATCTAAATTATCTGCTTTATGTTTATATTATTCTCATCATCATTTACTCCTCGTAACATTTTTCACCTTCAGTCCAGACACACCGGGATAGAATTGAGCCATAAAACATTTTGCTTGTATTTCACTCTTACATAATTAAAATTCCACACAGAGTCATAATGACGTCTCTCAATGCCTTCATTAAGTATCATCACTGAAGCAGTGAAATGTAGAAACATTCAAAAATCTATAAAACCATAAAATTTTCTATCTTTGAAACTACATTTCTTTAAATGCCTCATTAACCATTAAAAGCAGGCAACTGTATTACTTCTTTTCTCTTACTAGTTAATGTTTATTTTACAAAAACATATTTAAGTAGAGCGAAGGGAGAAGGTTCAAAGGCTAGAGGGCAAGCTCTGTATGCTGGGGCCCTGGGGTCAACGCCCATGGTCTCCTGAGCACCACAACAGGAGTAACCGCTGGGTATGGTTCAAAACACATGATGGGGAGGAGTAGAAGGGGGTGGGAGGGAGGGTGTGGACCATGGGTTCCAGAGAGCTGGCATGCCCAGAAGCAACCCTAAATCAGTCCTAAAGGAAATTTTTGAATAAAGAGTGCACCCATCCTATGGGACAATACTGAAGCTATTCTACCCTGTCTCCCAGAAGTTCCAGTAAGATGGGAGGAAGAGCAACTGCTCCTGAAAGGGACCAACAGAGTGCCGGGGAGGGGAAGGTGGGTGTTGGGGGTGGGTAGGGTTCTCTTTAAATTTTTTAATGAAAAACACTCTCCAATGAGTGGTACTGGAATTGTTTCCAAATAACCTACCAGCACTCAAACAATTGTGTGCAAGGTAAACCTGTGTAAGATACAGGTTTACTTTGTGTATAATAATTCTGCCACATAAAGTCTTGGATTCCTTCGGTTTTACTGAAAAGCATTGGATAATATCCCAGATATCAGAGAAACATCATTCTGCCAAAAGCCAGGATTACATTATTTAACTTTTCTGGTTTTCAAAGACTGGTACAGCCAAATTTTATTACTTTCTCCAAACACAGGAACATACATATTGGAGTGTCAAGTTAG
This sequence comes from Cryptotis parvus, assembly GCA_021461705.1. Lineage (NCBI taxonomy): Eukaryota > Metazoa > Chordata > Mammalia > Eulipotyphla > Soricidae > Cryptotis > Cryptotis parvus. Next base: position 17,691 of record JAJIBD010006169.1, read on the forward strand.
GAGCCATCAAGAGTGTACCCCAGACACCTGACCTGTTAACAGAATGCGCAGAAGCCCATCTTATGGTACAACTGGCATTTGCCATAGTTGTATATATAGTTGTCTTCTATGTATGACTTTAATTGCTCACACAGAAATGTATCTACCACTTCTGAACACTCAAAACTATAAAGATCAGATTTTTGTCTTTAACTTTTCATTTTAAAAGAGGAAATATGAGGTAGAGAAATTACCTTTCCATAAAAATTGTGTTTTCTCCCTCTTCAAAGATAGGAACTATAAGGCCCCTAAGTTCTATTTACAGGAGCCAGAGAGACAGCACAGCAGGCAAGGCCCTCGCCTTGCACACAGCTGACTCAGGTCCAATCCCTACCATCTCATATGATCCCCTGAGCACAGCCAGGAATAATTCCTGAGTGCAGAGCCAGAAGCAACCCCTGAGCAGTGCTGGTTGTGATCTCAAAAAATAAAAAATCTAGTTATAAAAGTTTCACACATTCGATATGGAAGTCCACAGAACTAAGAGTTTCTGAAGCATCAATAACAGAAACAGCCCAAAGGAACAGCAGCTCATGAATCATTTTCATTCGTATTTACCTGCTTGGTTCAGGGTCAGACCTTCAGAGACATCACTGACCTTCCCTCTCTTCCCTTAAGTCCCATTAATCCAACCTCTCAAAAAGGCATTAAACCCATCCTTCTCCATTTCCCCTGCTCCTATCCCAGTGGGTCTTTCCTGCAGCAATAACCAATTTAAGTTCCCTGGTTTATTTCACAGGTTTATTACAGAAAATCAATCCGATCATCTAAAAACCCTAAAGTTCCTCGAGCCTATAATAGCTGAAGTTCTGAACATCACCTGCGGCATATATAAAAAGCATATGGATACCTCCATTACATTTAGACAACGCATTGTTGCCTAAACATTCCATGTATTTTGATTTCTGTTTGGAATGAAGATTAAAAATAATGTTTACCTAAAGATTAAACAAAATGTTTACCTGTCTGAAGCTATGTCACTGGCAATTTGGTGCTTCATTCCTGACCCATTTTTAATAGAATCCTGTCTTGTGAGCCCATGAGATCGACTTTTCTCCACTGCAGGTACAGATAAGTCACCTGAGGATCCCTGGAACTGGGCCTGTTCGTGGAGCTTTGCTTTCTTCTCCTGAGGCGCCTCCTCATTCCTCAGTCCGCGAAGAACCTTTGGATCAGGTTGCTGTGATGTATTAGATCCACTATTATAAAACCATGCTCCTGATTTAGTGAGGATTTCTTGTTGTTTTCGGCACAAATTACATACCCACATAACCTGCACATGAATACACAGGGAAAAGACATTAGTGTTTCCAAAGTTAAACAAAAGAGAAACAACAAGTCATATTAATTAAAAAAATTATATAATTATCCTTTCTGCAGTTAGAATACAAAGGAGATAAGCTTCTGTCACTCATTAAAACACAATTCTCTCTTTTAATTTTATCAGAAAAATGTCAATAAAATAGATGAAGCATGCTGAGAGTAGAAACATCAAAGTCGAGAGGTATTACTTGTTTATTTATAAATAAATATTTATAAATTAATATTTATTCTTCTGATTTTGATTTCAACTACTTGGACATGCTATAACACAGAAAATAGACTTAGAAAGATTTGGACTTAAATACAAACATAAAAAAGAAATTTTTAAAACTTTCTACAATATATCTTATTATCTTTGATTATTATCACATATAAAATATGGGAATAGGGATGATAAAACTTAGTTCCTTTACTGGCTTGAGAACTTACAATTAGAAATAATTATATTACATGTCTTTGCACAAAGCCTGCTATATTATCAATCCAATAAAACCTGTCAAAGATTTTATTAATTCTCCAGATAAAAAATATGCACAGTAAGGTTTCTCATTATTTGTTGTAGGAAACTGCTGAAAACACATAATATTTATCATTTCAACCATTTTAGGTACACATTTTAATAATGTTTATTCACATTGCTATAAAAAAATTCCCAAAATAAGTCCACCTTGTAAAACAAAATCTATACCCATTAAGCAGCAAATCCCCTCCCGCAGTTCCCGATAGCTTTTGTTTTGTTCTGTTTGGTGGGGAGGCACACCTGGTAGACTCAGGGATGTTCCTGGTTCTGAGCTCAGGAGCCCCCCAGCGCTCAGGGGACATATGCAGAGCCAAGGAATAAAGGGGTCAGCCACATGCAAAGCAAGCACCTCACCTCACTGGCCCTACACTGGATTTCTTTAGCAGGAATGCTTTTCAGACACCAGCGGTCTCAGAATGCTGTATCTGCTTAACTAGAAAACCTTCAACTGCTTCTGAAAAAATCCATTCCAGTAATCAGAAAAATAAATTTAAAGATGAATTGAGTTCATCGTTCTGGTGAGAGTTTTCTGTTTTGTTTTGCTAAATGGTAAAACTTACATAGCTCTCGGAATCACTAAACATTAATTCTCATCATTCAGTCACTTAGATAACTGCAGTAAAAACCAATTCCTTGCAAAATATCATTCATAAGCTTTGCTTAACTGCCAATTATTTCAGTTTATGATTTTATATAGTCAATATCATACTCCACTGTATATGATAATTTTGGGGGGGGGGGTTTGTTTTCTGAAATGCAAGTACATTTTTTTCTCCCACTAAATATGCAGTTCATTGAAGGCAAGGTCTGTATCTTCTATTCGCATAATATTACCAGAACCCCATGGGGCCAGAGGAACCATACAATGGGTAAGGCACAGGCCTTGCATGCAGCTGGCCCAGCTTAGATCTCTGGCATTCCAGGTGGCTCCCTGACCCCCACCAGTAGTGAGCCCTGAGTGCAGAGCCAGGGTTAAGCCCTGGGCACTGCTAGCACCGCTGTGTGTACTGGCGGCCCCGAAAACAGACAAGACTAATAAGACCTTTTAATGCATACTAACTCAAAACCATTTGAAGACGTTCGAAGGAAATAAGAGAACATTCTATTTTCTTGATATGCATTGATTTATACATTGATATGTAAGATTTTTATAAGCAAACTAACTCAAAGTCACTTGGTGCCCTTCAAAGGAAAAGAATAAGATATTTCATATTCTTGATTTATGCTGATTTATAGATTGATGTATACGTTTTATTTTGTTGATTCCCAAAGAACAAGCCAGCAATAATTTTAATATATGTGCCCTTGGAAGGGGTGCCAAGCAGAGCTTGGAGGTGCCCAGAGGCCACCCGGGGAGGTATGCAGCCTGGCTCTGTAGGCAAGATGTTTCCGTACTTGGCCCAATGATGCAGATCCACAGGGGCTGAGAGGTGCAGGGGAACACCAGAACACCCTAAGGCAGTGTCTAGGTGAGGAGGCGCTGGGGTCAAACTTGGAGCTCCACAAGCCAGGTGTGCTCCACAGCCCTTTGCTCGACCCTCCCAAACCCTACCTTACTTTCAAAAGTAAACAAGATACCTGTAATATCCAAAGAAAAATATCTCACTCAAACTTCCTAGAAAGTATCTCAGAATTCAAACTTCTTTTGGCTGAATACACATGAAACACAGACAGAGCAAACGATTCACTTGTATCACTTGTCTTCCTGTTGTTCATCGATTTGCTCGAGCGGGCACCAGTAACATCATGTCCTGTCTCATGCTAGTAGAGCCCAAGGGCATCTGCTCTCTCGAAGAACAAAAAGAGCCTCAAACCATTCCATCAGGTCATGGGAATGAGGTCTATAATTGTTACTGGTATTTGGCATATCAAATACGACACGGGTAGCTTGCCAGGCTCTGCCGTGCAGGTGGGATACTCTTGTAGTCGCATCTCATCTCGTTCATTTCTTGATGAGCCCGGCTTGTGATCAGCTCTTCTGCCGGGTGGAGCTCTGACAAGTGGGGAGTCCGGATGTGGAAAATGGCGGCCCTCATGGTGTGAGGGTTCTTCTGGCTTCTTGAAAAGCACTGCTGGGGTGGCGGGTCAGGGCTGTGTACTAAGATTCGAAGTTCTTCAAAGAGGTACACGCGCTGAGGCAGATCCTGCTGGATCCGCAAACGATTCACTATCAAAAAAAATCCAAAGTCCACTAGAATCTACAGCCTCTCTCTGCCACCTTGTGACAAAGGCGGGTACTGCGGTACCCTGGTTCTCTGAGAATGAGAGCAGGTGGGTGGAGGACAGCAACATGAGGAAGTGAATGAGGTGTGAACTTTGCTCCTTTCATGGTGCCATGGATTGAATCACATGCATGTCACCAGGCCCCTTTCTTTTTTTATTAAACATTTTATTATACCACCGTGAGGTATACAATTACAACGTTGTTCATGTTTGGAGGTTTCGGTCACATAGCGTTCCAGCACCCGCCCTCCACCAGTGCCCATTTCCCACCACCAATGTCCCCAGTTCCCTCCCCCTCCCATAGCCTGCCTAAATGGCAGGTTCTTTATCTCTTTTCTCTCTCCCTCTCTCTCTTTTCCTTCTCTGACACATTGTGGGTTGCACTACATACACTTAGAAACCATCATGTGCATTTTTTTGCCTGTATTTAATGCTCAGTTCTGTGTTGATATCAGCCTTTTCGACATTTATTCCACACATGTTCCCTTCTCTGTCTTACCTAACCTCTGACTCCCACACGTTTGCGGTAATTCCCACTTTTGGTAAGACCTCCTGATCCACGTTTCAACCAGGCCCCTTTCTGATCTCAAACAAATCCCAGTTCATGTTCCAGAGTGAATGTGTGACTGCGCCATGAGTCCATCTGAAATGAGCCACACTCTTCCATGGCTGGTAGAAAGGAGAGTCAGTGAGCCCATGAGCCCAGTGTCCATCCACTATCACCTGTAGAGACCACAAGACAGTGTTCCTTACTTGTCACAAGGAAAGCGGATTATTTACCCTCTTCTGGAGCAGCTTCAATGTTTCTAGACCTGCAGAGAGGGCCCCATCCTGTGCACTGATCCCCGGACCCGCAGTTCTAACCACAGCGTAGACCAGTGGGAAAAGCATCTGCTGAGATCCGGGTATGAGATCCGGCCTTCCTTCACTGCAGACCCGGCTGGCAGCTTTCCCCAGTTCGGAGGCCCAAGACCACACACAGTTCTAGTGGAGAGTTTCTCAAGATCTAGGCCTGACTCCTCCCGGGGCTGATTTTCAGGCCCCACTCCACACTGGCACAACTGTTCTGCAGAGGGATCCAGAAACCTGTACTGCTGTGTGGGTTTTATTTTATTTGATTGGGGGGTGATAAAGTAATACATCTTAATTTCATGAGCTTCATGTAATCTAGATGGTACCCACAAGGTCCTTATTATTATTATCTGCACCAGGGTTATTCTGAGTATTTTGTCCTCGTGTACTGAAAGGGTCACACTCGCCTGCTTAGAGCAAACTAGTATGATCCTTCCTATAGTCTTCCTATAGTCTCAACGTAGCCAGGATGGTAGTCTCCTGGTAAATTCCTAACTGTCCCATGTTAGTGGGATAGTGGGTTCTAGCCCTGGCCCGCCACCCCAGCAGAGACTTGCAGCAAACCAGACGACACCCCACTCCATGAGGGCCTCCATTTTCCACATCCTGGAGTTCCTCCTGGTCAGAACTCCACCCAGCATAACAACCTATCATAGAACGGCTCATCAAGATCCACCCTGCAGGCCCAGCAGATCCCTGCGCTCTTCCCACCAGGTGCGTTCCCACGGCGGCGGCCCCTGACCACTGGGCTCCAGGAGAAACGGCTCCAGCTTTGAGGAGGGTACCCACCGCCCCCCATCGGCGCAGGAACTCCCTCTGACGCCATCCAGCCCCGACGCCCAGCAGATCCCTGCGCTCTTCCCACCAGGTGTGTTCCCACGGCGGCAGCCCCCTGACCACTGGGCTCCAGGAGAAACGGCTCCAGCTTTAAGGAGGGTACCCACCCCCACCCATCGGGCGCAGGAACTCCCACTGCAAGACCTCCACCCTGACCCCCTGACACCGGAACCACCCACAGACACCTCAAAAGTTCAAAACCGCCACGTGCTACGACGCTGGCCGCGCCAATTATATTCTATCTACCTGACATAACATTGAGCATTGTCCCCTACACTCTTTGCTATACATCCCTAGCTGCAAAGTAATTCAAACACCTACTAACTTTACTGACTAGTCACCCAGGACACTCATTTTCAACCTACGATAGTCATTATGGTAAAACAGCGCAAAAGTCCTTCAAGCTCTACGATTGAAGTTATTAATACCGGATGAGTCCAGCAATAACGATGAGCTATATAACCTCTCTGAAAAGGAATTTCGTAAGCAACTGTTAAAGATGTACAAGGAAATAAAAGAAACAATGGAATACAAACTCAGTAAAGTACAAGAGGAATTGAGAGCAGAATTGAGTAAATTTCAGACCAAAGTACAAGCAGAAATGACAGATATTAAAAATGAGGTAAGTGAACTGAAAAACACAGGAGAAGGCCTCCAAAGCAGAGTAACAGCTACTGAAGAAAGAATTAGTGATCTCAAAGACGAGGTTCAGAGATTCTGTAGACAACACCAGAAGATGGAAAAAAGACTCACAATCAATGAACAGACTACCAGAGAAAATCGGGATGAAGCCAAAAGGAACAACATACGCATCATTGGGGTGCCAGAAGGTCAAGAAGAAAACCCTGATGAAGAAGATACTGTCAAAGCCATCATCGCTGAAAAGTTTCCCGAACTGAAGAAAGCATGCTCCCAGATACAGGAGGTCCGAAGGATACCAGCTAAAAGAAAACCCAAAAGGTATGATGAAGGCCATTTCTTAATAATTAAGGGGTATGTATACCAGGAAGAAATCACACTGCTAAACATATATGCGCCAAACGAGGGGTCAGCAAAATACTTAAAAAAGACTATTAATAGACCTCAAAGAAGACATTAACAGTAGCACAATAATAGTCGGAGACTTCAACACTGCCTTATCGACTATGGATAGATCGACGAGGCTGAAACTCACCAGGGAAATACTGGACCTGAAGGAAGAAATAGAAGAAAGAGAGCTGGTTGATATATACAGGGCTTTTCATCCCAAAAAAGCTGAATACACTTTTTTTTTCCAGTGCACATGGAACATACCCCAAGATAGACCATATACTGAGCCACAAAGCATACCTCAATAAAATAAAAAAGATTGAAATTGTGTCGACTATCTTTTCAGATCACGATGCACTGAAAATAGTAGTGAACCATACACAGAAGCAGGGAGCTAAACCAAACACCTGGAAACTAAACAGCTCACTGCTGAACAACAAATGGGTCATAGAAGAAATCAAACAGGAAATCAAAAGATTCTTAGAAACAAATGACAATGAAGATACCAACTATCAGAACTTGTGGGACACAGCAAAAGCTGTATTAAGAGGAAAGTTCATAGCTCTGCAAGCATTCATCAGAAAAGAAGAAAGGGCCCATATAAATAACCTGACCTCACAGCTGAAAATATTAGAAAAAGACCAACAAGGGGAGCCCAACCCAGGCAGAAGGAAGGAAATAGTGAAACTTAGGGAGGAAATCAACCACCTGGAAACCAAAAAAAAATCCGAAAGATTAATGAAACCAAGAGCTGGTTTTTTGAAAAATTAAACAAGATTGACAAACCATTGGCAAGACTTGTAAGTACAGGGAAAGAGAGAACCCAAATAAACAGAATCAGAAATGAAAATGGTGACATCACAACAGAAAAAACAGAAATACAAAAGATCATCAGAGGTTATTTTGAGAACCTGTATGCCACAAAACATGAGAACCTAGAAGAAATGGATAAATTCCTGAAGTCCTATAAACTCCCACGATTGAAACAAGAAGACCTTCAATACCTAAATAAGCCTATCACCATCAGGGAAATTGAAACAGTAATTAAAAGTCTGCCCAAACACAAAAGCCCAGGTCCAGATGGGTTCACTGGCGAATTCTACCAAACCTTTAAGGAGGACCTACTGCCAGTCCTGTTCAAGCTCTTCCAGGAAATAGAAGAAACAGAAACACTCCCAAACAGCTTCTACGAGGCGCATATCACCCTGATACCCAAAGCAGGGAGAGACAATACAAAGAAGGAAAATTACAGACCAATCTCCTTGATGAACACAGATGCTAAGATCTTCAACAAAATACTAGCAAACAGAATCCAAAGACTCATCATAAAGATCATACATCATGACCAAGTAGGATTCATCCCGGGAATGCAAGGATGGTTCAACATTCACAAATCAATCAACATAATACATCACATCAATAAGAGAAAAAATAAAAACCATATGGTCCTATCGATAGATGCAGAAAAAGCATTTGACAAGATCCAGCACCCATTCATGATTAAAACCCTCCAGAAAATGGGAATTGAAGGAAGCTTCCTCAAGATAGTCAAAGCCATCTACCAAAAGCCCACAGCGAGTATCATTCTCAATGGGGAAAAATTAAAAGCCTTCCCCTTAAGATCAGGAACACGACAAGGTTGCCCTCTCTCACCTCTTTTATTCAATATAGTACTGGAGGTACTCGCCATAGCAATCAGAGAAGAAAAGGACATTAAGGGCACCCAGATAGGCAAGGAAGAAATCAAGCTATCATTATTTGCAGATGACATGATATTATACCTAGAGAACCCTAAACTCTCGACCCCAAAAACTCTTAGAAACAATAGATAGGTATAGTAGAGTGGCAGGGTACAAAATCAATACCCAAAAAGTCGGTGGCTTTCCTATACACAAATAACGAAAGAGAAGAAAGGGATATTAAGAAATCGATTCCATTCACAATTGTGCCACAGAAAATCAAATACCTAGGATTCAGCTTAACCAAGTGTGTAAAGGACCTATACAAAGAGAACTACAAGACACTGCTTCAAGAAATAAAAGAGGACACGAGGAAATGGAAACACATTCCCTGCTCATGGATGGGGAGAATTAACATTGTTAAGATGGTAATACTCCCTAGAGCTTTGTACAGATTCAATGCGGTTCCTATAAGGATTCCCATGACATTCTTTAAAGAAACTGACCAAACACTTCTGAAATTCGTATGGAATAATAAGCCCCCACGGATAGCTAAAGCAATCCTTGGGAAGAAGAAGATGGGAGGCATCACCTTTCCCAACCTCAAACTGTACTAAAAAGCAGCAGTAATTAAAACAGCGTGGTACTGGAATAAAAACAGACCGGTGGACCTATGGAATAGAGTCGAGTATCCTGACACCCACCCTCAAAGACATGATCAGTTAATCTTTGATAAAGGTGCAAAGAGTCCAGACTGGAGTAAGGGAAAGCCTCTTTAACAAGTGGTGCTGGGAAAATTGGACAGCTACATGTAAAAAAATGAATTTGGACCTGTGTCTAACACCTTGCACAAAAATCAGTTCCAAAATGGATTAAAGATCTCAATGTCAGACCTGAATCCATAAAAGTACATTGAAGAAAATATAGGAAAAACCCTCCACGACATCGATGCTAAAGACATCTTCAAAGGTGAAACACCATTAACAAAGCAACTAGAAGAAAATATAAATATATGGGACTACATGAAACTGAAGAGCTTCTGCACCTCGAAAGAAACAGTGACCAAGATAGAAAGACAGTCGACAGAATGGGAAAGAATATTCACCCAATATCCATCTGATAAGGGGTTAATATCCAGGATATATCAGTCACTGGTACAGCTATATAAGAAAAACAGCCAACCCCATTAGAAAATGGGGAGAGGAGATGAACAGAAACTTTGACAAGGAAGAAATCCGAATGGCCAAAAGGCATATGAAAAAATGCTCATCATCACTAATCATCAGAGAGATGCAAATCAAAACAACAATGAGATATCACCTCACACCACAGAGAATGGCCCATATCCAAAAGGGTAAAAGCAACAAGTGCTGGCGTGGATGTGGGGAAAAGGGGACTCTCATACACTGTTGGTGGGAATGTCGACTTGTACAACCTTTCTGGAAAACAATATGGACATTCCTCCAAAGACTAAAAATTGAGCTCCCCTTTGACCCAGCCATACCGCTCCTGGGAATATACCCTGGAAAGCCAAAACACACAGCGGAAACACAATCCGCACTTTTATTTTCATAGCAGCACTGTTCACAATAGCCAAAACCTGGAAACAACCAGTATGCCCGAGAACTGAGGACCGGATAAAGAAACTTGTGGTACATCTACACAATGGAATACTATGCAGCTGTCAGAAAAAAATGAAGTTATGAAATTTTGCTATAAATGGATGGATATGGAAAGAATCATGTTGAGTGAAATTAGTCAGAAGGAAAGAGAGAGACATAGAATGACTGCATTTATTTGCATGACATAAATATACTAGGTGATCTTACCAAAAGTGGGAAATTACCCTAAGCGTGTGGGAGTCAGGAGGTTGGTTTAGATAGAGAAAGGAACATGAGTGAATAAATGTCTAAAGTTCTGATACTAACATAGAACTGAGCATTAAATACAGACAAAAAAATGCAAGTGATGGCTTCTAAGTGTACGTAGTGCAACCCACAATGTGTGGGAGAAGGAGGAGAGAGAGAGGGAGAGGAGAGGAGATAAAGAACCTGCCATTTAGGCGGGATGTGGGAGGGGGAGGGAATTGGGGACATGGGTGGTGGCTGAGGGGCACTGGTGGAGGGCGGGGTGCTGGAACACTATGTGACCGAAACCCCCAAGCGTGAACAACATTGTAATTGTATATCTCACGGTGGTATAATAAAATGTTAAATACACTTTAAAAAAAAAAAGAT